>JASDQU010735649.1:160355-171440 GCA_032191745.1 Picea mariana | reverse complement strand
AAAATCATTTCTAAGAGTTAGGTATAAGCAACTTTGTTGTAATTTTTACTTGTTTATAATAGTTTACAGTGCTCTAAATGCATCAGGGAAAACTAAGAGTGTGATGCATGCATTATAAAAATCTAAAAAGAGTGTAGTTATAGTAAGTTTAAAGTTTTTTTTTTAAGTTTTGGATTTATTTGAAGATCTTCAAAAATTTTAGGGATGTTGAGGAATTGTGTTTCGAGAAATTTTATTTATGAACTTATGTCAAGTATCTAAAGTTTTATCATCATTTGAATTTTTTCTAAAAACGAGACCATTTTAAATAATCTTTTATCCTATGTCACAATTACCACAAAAAAAAAATATTCCTAAAAAATATCTTAAAACATTCAATAGAGCCATCTAAATTTGTAGTAATTTTTTGTTATGACCCAAGGGGAGCATATATAGGGATAAATGTATATGATATGACCCCAAGTGGGGAAATATATGAGCCTAAGTGTACATGTAATGTGTAAATATATATGTAATAGGGTCGGCCTAGTAGTAAAGGGGCCTAATGTGCAAGTGTGAATTGGTATATATAAAGATCATGTATTCATTATTGGGCACATGTGAATTGTGATGTATGAGTGTATTTGGTTATGTAGAGGAGGTTATCTTATTATTTAAGGAGTTATTGTGTAACTTATCTATCTTAGAGTTGTGTTCCACACTCACATTCTGTACATGATGTGTACTTTTGTTCTGTTATGATAATTTAAGCATTTGGATCATTACATTTGGTATCAAAGCCTCGGTCCTAGGGTTTTTCTTCTTCAAGCAAGTCATATTGGAATTTTTTCTATAAATTATTTTCGAGGACACTTAAGAAATAGAAACTTGGATGTTATTTAGAATATATATCATAGTACCAGTGGTATGAATTTCAAATTCTGGATCATTGTACTTTCGAAGATACACCTTGTGGAAGATAGGGTTTTTGACTAGTCCTGTAATTAGTCTCAAACATCTGGTCAGGGTAAAACAATCATATCTTCTTCATAGAGGATACAAATTACATGACACTAGTTGCATTGGAATAAGACAAGCCTTAGTATTTTTTTTCGAGTTTCAAAATCATATATCAAATATTGGGTGTATGGAATTATGTACAAGTTCTCTCTCTAAAATAGGCCAAAATTCATAAAGGTTTGAAAAAGTTACCATAACTTTCATTTGGCACACCCAATTTCGGTTAGACTTGTGGCATTATAGAAAAGACACTTCAGAGTACTACAGGCAGAAATTTCAGACTCATAGGGGCCAAAATTTCATAAATACATTAGAAGGAAGGTCCTCGAGGAGGACAGACTCCAAATCAAGGTTTCATATGTATGTTTACTTAAAACTATCATAACTTTCGATTGGGAGGTCCAATTGAGTTGATTAAAAATCCATTGGAAAGAGAAAACATATAATATTATATCAGAATAAGGATTATAACTATTTTATATCATTAGTCCTAATATATTGAGGTTGTAAGTTGAGGTTTGGGTTAGACCTCAATTAAGAATCAATAGAAATACCTTACTTTACTGGAAATGAAGATGATATCAATCATATGGAATGGTTGAGGATGGAAAAATAATATGATATGACTCCTTCAAGGACACAAAATTATCTTTCCGGTGAAGCCTGGAGTTGGTGGATGAATATTGATAAGGATAATAAATGGAAAATGTCATGGGAAGAATTTGATGAACTCTTCTCAAATAAATGGATCAAGGATAAAAAAAATTGAGGAGATGCATAAAATTGAAGTTGAATTAAAGGAATCAAAAGAAAATTTCTCCAAATTGAAAAAGGATAATGAAGAGCTAAGAAATGTATTACAAAGAAAAATGATGATTTCACCAAGATGAAATCCCTTAATGAATCACTCATTAAGGAGGTTAAGAGCTTAAAGCAAGAAAAGAGTAGCAAAACAAAGTGGAAAAAAGATGATTCAAGGGAAGAATTGAAAAATAAAGATAAAAAGATATGTAGATTACAAAATCATAATAAAAAACTATTGGATGAGGTTAAGAGATTGAAAGAAGAAAAGAAGAATTATCAAAATCAAGAAGAAACAAGGATATTGGATGAAGAATCTACCAAAAGACTTGAAGAGGAAATTTGCAAGAAGGTTGAAGAATCCCTAAATGTTGATGATGTAAAATTAGAAACACAATCCAAAATTGAAGAAGGACGTCATAATTTGATAAATGGGGTGACAATGCATCTTCAAAAGGAGAAAGAAGACACGATTCAAGAAGGTCACCGGAAGATATTTGAAGAAGTTGAACTCCATATAGAGAATGTACATGCCAATTATGATGGTATTATCTCCAAGGATAGGAAAATCAAATTGCAAGCAAGGAATATAGGTGATTCCATTGTCTCTGAAAAGAATTTAAACGAAATGCACATGTAGAGTGAAGAAAAACCATCAAAAGTGGAACCATATCGACACCCTCATTACTAGGAAACATTTCAAGGAAGACAAGAAGGTCGAGATCAAAATTATGAAGGAAGAAGATGGAACATGTGTCAATATTCATGGAACAAGGAATCACAAAAACACTCTTCAACAAGCTATTATGAGAGACCAACAACCACTACAAATTGGAGAATCTACAACAAAAATACATGGAATCGAAGGAAAAAAAATTATGTAACAACTAGACACCAAGGATTAAGACCAAAATGAATTGATTTTGGATGGATAGATCATCATCAATGGAATGAAGAAAGAAGGAACATAAGAAAATCATATTACTTGGTTTCATCACATGTGAAGTCTTTAATTGCAAAGCTTTGAGGACAATGCTTTTTGAAGGAGTTTACTATGTTATGACCCAAGGGGAACAGGCATAGGGATAAATGTATATGATATGACCCCAAGGGGGGGAATATATGGGCCTAAATGTACATGTAATGTGTAAATATATCTATAATAGGGTCGGCCTAGTGGTAAAGGGGTCTCATGTGCAAGTGTGAATAGGTATATATAGAGATCATGTATTCATTAATGGGCACATGTGAATTGTGATGTATGAGTGTATTTGGTTATGTGGAGGAGGTTCTCCTATCTTTAAGGAGATATTGTGTAACTTATCTATCTCGGAGTTGTGCTCCATGCTCACATTCTGTACATGGTGTGTACTTTTGTTCTGTTATGATCATTTAAGCATTTTGATCATTACAATTTCTCTTTAGTTGTTAGAGTTTGACAATATAGGAAATTAGAGTTTCTATAGTTTTGAAACTCACATCAATTTTTTTATTATTTAGGTCAATTTTTAGAATTGGAGAAAATTCTTATAGACATTGTTTTACCTTGCATAGGCCTTGAATAATGATAAAATTAAACTCTTCATTGAAATTTATACCAAATTCTTATCAAATTTCTGACAAAAATATAAGGTCCATTTATTACAAGATTTACTTAATCTACACTTTATATTATGTAAAAGATGAATACCAAATAATATTGATAATGTATCTATTATTAAATTAATGCAAACATTGTTATACATAATTTTATCCAATGCAATTTAACTAAGTATTTCAATAAAAATAGTTTCACCCAAATTAAAATACTTACAAATCTTCAATGAATTAACCTTTCCACTAAATTAACTAATGAATGTTCAATGAATTAATCATTATATTAATGTTTCTACCAAATTCTTATCAAATTTCTGACAAAAATATAAAGTCCATTTATTACAAGATTTACTTAATCTACACTTTAAATTATGTAAAAGATGAATACCAAATAATATTGATAATGTATCTATTCTTAAATTAATGCAAACATTATTATACATAATTTTATCCCATACAATTTAACTAAGTATTTCAATAAAAATAGTTTCACCCAAATTAAAATACTTACAAATCTTCAATGAATTAACCTTTCCACTAAATTAACTAATGAATGTTCAATGAATTAATCACTATATTAATGTGTTATAGAAAGGGAATGGAAATGTGACTATATTAATGTGTTATAGAAAGGGAATGGAAATGTGAATATGCTTTGTATATGATGTCTTAAAGTTGATGTTAGAGATGAAGTATTGTGTAACTATTATAGTGGTAGGAGTCAGTTATGAGTGGATATATATTTTTATTTTTTTTAAATTTGAGTGGAATTTTGTGGGGAGTTATAATTCCATTTTGTTTATGAAAATTTTATTTTAAAATTTTTTTATATGTTTGAATTATTGAAATTAAAAAAAAAAATTATTTAAAAAAATTAAATTAAAAAAATTGAACTTATTCACTTATTAAATTAATAAATTACCATAAATAACCAAAAAATTCATAATATTAATAATGAACAATTAATATATATTAATAAATATGGTAAAAATTTTCAATGTCTACGAACTTTTTAAAGATGGTTATACTTACAAAAAGTTGAGATTGTCAAGTGGAATGAGGTATTGGATGTATGAGTTAATACTCGTTATTATTAGGATGTTAAAATTGGATTTTTAATGACATTTTACTCGAGATTTAAAATGTTTTGTTGACTTTTGCTAATAAATGTTTGGAGAAAATGGGTGTTTGTATAAATTATAATTGTTTATCTCTTTTTAAAAGTACAATGATTATACATTTCTTGTTAGTTCATGTCGAAGGGAAGTGAGGATTCTAACATTCAATATGGTTTTGATTGAGATTTAAAATGTTTTGTTGACTTTTGTTAATAAATGTTTGGAGAAAATGGGTGTTTGTATAAATTATAATTGTTTATCTCTTTTTAAAAGTACAATGATTATACATTTCTTGTTAGCTCATGTCGAAGGCAAGTGAGGATTCTAACATTCAATATGGTTTTGACTCACAATTAATTTGATGTTTGATTTTATTTTTTATTTTTCCAAATTTTAATATAGGAAATAGAAATAGTTATTTTTTTATATTATTTAAATTGATTTTATTGAAAATACTATTGTCTAACAAGATTCAAGTCTTATTGCCGAGCTCATCTAACATAGTAAGTTTAACCTAAGTTTTTAGTATATTATAAATTTCTAAGTCTTTGAATACTTTGAATAGGCTCTTACACAATGCATTATGTGCAAAGCTTAGACAAGCTAAGTTTATTGAAGCACATTATGAAGCTGACAACGAGTTTATGAGGAGGGCGGTGATGTAACACTTCTGCATTTCAATAAACTATTCTGAAAAATGCGGCCACGTCTCCACCCTGTATACAACATCGCCTTCACAAGAGGGTGGTGCAGTGCAAAATACCCATACCACCCTACATAGGAGAATGGTTGTGTATATTGTAGTTGCTTATTGGTCAACAGAACCGAGTGCTTTATATACAACTCAATCAACTAAATAATTAGCCAAATGATAGACATATTAATCAACATAATCAAGTGTCTTCTAAGCCTTTGCTTTTCCTATATCACTTGCGCCAGGACTGGAACTGTTTCCGCTGGGAATAGAACTGCACTTAGCTATAGGATCTAGAAATATATATTAGAGGAATCAACTGCTGGACCCACTACTGTTGGTTGATATGTCGGCTCTTGATATGCTACAGGTGGAACTTGGACATCTGCATCTTTAACTGCTTGTACGACTTCATCTGGACCAGGAACTACTAATGGGTATGAAATTGTTATTAGTCTCTAGTGTTAGTTCTAATTAGGTGTAACTATTCTTCAAATTAGGGTTTTAAAGAAAAATAGAGCTTCGTTCTTAGAATAATGCAATACTAGTACTACAAATATCTTACCCGGTGGCATTGTTCCAGAGATAGAAAATAGGCTCGACTTGGTTTAATCTTATGTAGAAATTTGGTTCTCGCAATAAATTTGTCTTTCCATAATTGTATAATTGTAGGCAATGCTTTCTTGAAGCAATGCAATGCTTTCTTGAAGCAATGCAATGCTTGAAGCACCATGTCCAAGTGGTATCGAGACCCAAAAGCAGTTGATTATGTTGAAGCAATTCTAATTGTGATTCCAATCACTATTTATGTCCTACTTTTCTTTGTGGGATTGATGGAATTGAATTCTACACACATTTACAAATCATAAGTGACAAAGCAAGTTGAAACTGAAAATGTATTTCTAGTTTTATAATAGAAAAATAATTTCTAACAACTAATATAAGAATCATTTTAGTGCAACAATCTTGAACCTGGTGAACTATGCCCATCCATGGTGGAAAACTATTATGTCCGAAACTTTTTAATTTAATGAAACAAAGTATGTTTTATGTTTACCAGATGTAACTCCTATAGCTAACACTAATGGTCCATACGCTCCTTCGACTGGAATACAACAACTTCCCTTACCAGCCAGAAAAAATGAATTTCAAGGAAATTTGTTGTTACATTGGTCTTGTTGAAAGATTTAACAATGGCTATATTTGAGCCTCCTACCTCCTTTCGGATGTTAAAATCTGTTATTACTTTCTTTTTTCCCCTACAACATCAACATACATCATATTTATAACATTTAGTTATGCTATAGACATCATTTAGCCAGGAACACGAACAAATAAAGAATGCAAATATGCTTGCATTTTAGGAATGGTATACTTAATACAAACATATTAGATAATTTTCTAAAGATAAAAGATCCGAAAGCAATAGGTAATTAAAAAAAAAAATGGGTTTGAACTGTCGATGGGAATGTGACTTGGAGGCATAAACGGATCCGGAAAATTAGACATGCACTTCAAATATTTATTAGTATGGGCATGCTCACTTAGAGAGTGGACTCATAGAAAACTTATTAATCCATATGAATTGATGCAACCATGTTATTTCTCTCAATGAGCACTATAAAGGATAATGATACCAAGGTGGTAGAGAATACATCGTTTTTCTTAGCTCGAATTGAAGACTGTGCTTGAGGTTTTCAAATAATTACGATGGTCAAGGTCTACAAAATCATCATTCCTTTGGGGTCTTAATTTCATTTCACCAATTAAATTGATATTTGTAGATCCTGAATAATGCTATCATGTATTCATTCCATTGGTTTACTTAGACAACAACATAAAGGAGATGATAAAAAGAATAACATTTTAAAATAAATTGTACTTGAATATTAACATAAAAAATGTATATTCCAACACTCGACCAACCATTTGTATTTCCAATTTGTATCTATGAAAACTATAGATTTATTGTATATCATCCATTTTCAAACCCTAAACCATAGTATCAAACTGAACTAGGAGATAAGCATGATGTTTGGTACAATTACGAATCTAATGTCTTTGTAATTTGAGACTAGTTGGTTGCTATATAACTTGGATTGCTAGAGTCCATAAAATATCCAGTATCTGCGACTCCCCACTTTTGTGTATTACTGACATAAAATGAAGACCATTGAGTGTTTTGTTCTCTTGCTCAAAAAAATCCCTTTAGAAGAAATCATTTTCCCGCCACCACAATTTATAACAAAGCGAGAATCTTAAAAAAAGACAACTCACTGTAATTTAAAACTTATGTAACTTATACATGTTATGTCATGATCAATCATATATTATATATGAGATTTGATTGTGATTTGTTCAAGCATCCTCCTACATTTTTCTTTAAATCTAGGCCAGTTTGTTGTGACTTGTTAGGTTCTGCGACCTATAGTATGGTTGTCACGGTCCTCACATGGATTTTTATTGCTTGATTTGTCTGTAATGGCTTGCCTTTTGTCCATGGTATTCTTGTAGGAAGGTCCACAGGAAAACTTACCCGTGCTTGATGTGCTCATAGTGCCTCCCCTCGTGATGGGGGTGGCCAACCAAAACCCTAGTAGGTTGAAGTGTTGAGATTAAACCCTAAATCATCATAGACATTCTAATAATCACAACCATGTTCATCCATGCTTGAATAATAAGGTTAGACATTGTTTCTTTGTTGCGGTAGAAAAAACTACTGATTGTTGGCCGACATTCAGTTTTATTTCATTTATCAGCTCAATTATCCTCATCATATGAGTGATATTTTTCCCATATACTTCATTCTATTCCCTTTCCAGCCTAACCTAGATTCTATTGACCCAGTGAATTAGGTAGTTGATCGAGTGACAACGCCAACTCTCCTCCACATGAAAGCACCAACTCTCCTCCACATGATGGTATGAGACTTTCAATAGGGGATCCTTAGAGCTTCGTTGTTTTTGTATAATCTAATAGGAATATCATCTACAAAAAATCTACATGATAAATAGATTCATCATTTAAGAACCAATATATCCTTACTGAATAGAACCGACATGCAATGTTTGCAAAAGGATCAAAAAGCCCACTTACAAGACATGATAGTGGTTCCATAGAATAGAATATCTGTGGAAGTTTGTAGATGGATCAAACCAGAGTTTTATTCTCTTCTCTCTATCACCCCTTACATGAGCGTAAACATTAGTTTCCTAGTTCCTACGCAGTCAACATTGCATGAAAACTCACCCGAGCAAGAGTGCCAAGATGCACAACTAGATATGCCAAGAACCAACCCAAGAGAGAGCTCCTGGTACTAAAGAAGGAAGGGGCTAGACAACAAACTCATGAGTTGCAGACAAGAAGCCATGTGAGATCCTTGAATTTGGACACATGGTTGTAGAAGCAGGACAAACGTTTGAAGAAAACCAAAAAACTGTACACTTCATTGCAGAAGCTATACACTTGGCTAATCTATGTATGGATAGAATACGATTAACTCTAAATATTCACATTACCATTAATCATTTATTATATTAGTTAAATATTCACACTACTATGAGACCACATGGTGAGTGCTAGTTGGTTGGCTGATGTATTACTTTTTGGTAAGTGTTGATGGGTTTGTGTGCTTTGCTTTGTTTTGCATCGTTGTGTATTGTTTACATCTCAATGTATTGCTTGGTTTTTAGTGTTGGATTCAAACATTGCTTAGTTGTTGGGTTTGGAACTGATACCAATACGAAATGATTTAAGGTTCATTGCCTTATAGAGGATGTTTTTTTACACAGGGTTGGTTGTTATAGCAATCATAGTCAACTTTATAACATGCGTGCATATCTATCGAGCATACCCATATCTACCGAATCGTCTGCATGTGGTTATGGACATGAAATTTGGTGCTAACCCACCTTCTCTTCTCTCTCCCACCTAGCGACAACCCTACATTATACAATACGATCGATGTTTCAGTTCCCAATCGCCTTGTGAATAGAGGCTAGTGAGAGTGATCGCTAGCCCGTCTTGTCGGTTTCATATTACGTAGATAGATGGATTGATATATCTGATCTAGACTTTGCACATGCGCCAGGGGGTTCAAGGTCAGGATCCTCGACTGTATCAAGGTTTCAAAGCACTCTATCATTATCTTGTTTTACACATCTCCACTAAATGATAAGATTCCTTTTAATGTAATTATTAATAACATAAATATTAATCATTTGATAAATGGCATACAAACTTGCATAATATTAAACTTTGGATGCAATATATTTATATAGAAGGTAGGTAAAATATTATCCTTCATAATGTAAATTTGTTTATAATAAGCATAAATTTTCTATAACAGTTATACTGAAATTTACTTTAAAAAAAACCATGGAAATTTTATAAAGATTCACTGTAACAATCAACTAAAATATGCATAGCTTTTCAATGCCAAATTTACAAAGGGTAGATTTTCCTCAATTTTTTTGTCTTCTTTGCACAACGAAAGATGTTGACAGATTTAATGCAAGCCACCACTATGTATATTCTTCTATCAACTTTGCATAGGGAAGAAGGAAAACAACTGCCTCACTGGAAAAAAGGAAATCCAGTCAATTAATGTTTGTGGTGTTTCTTATATAAATTAGGTTCAAATGTAGCCATCGCCTTGCTCACTTGTGAATATAAGGAGATGGAGAAAATGGATTATGTGATTCTTTGCACACTTAGCACCATAAGGATGATATACACGCTTAGCTCCATTTCATATGTAATGATGATAGATTATGGGTGAGAGTTTGAAGTATATTACTAGGCAGGTTAAGATTGAATTGAGTTACAATCTTTTTTGTTGAATCATTTCATTCTTTATGTCATTCTCATTAAACTCACTTGATGAGAGACATATATTATATACTGATAAGACATATCTGTAACATGTAATGCGATGGTGTTGTCATCCTTTATATAAATTGTATTCCTGCGTTTGGTGGATGCTTGTAGAAAATCCAATGGACTTTCGAAGGGACGCATCAGGTCATGGAATTCAGGCGTTCATCGATAAAAAGAAATTCCTCGACCTCATCTATGTTTTACAGAGAGTTTCAAGTGTCTGGTATAGAGACTAGAGCTGTTATATGGAAGAGTGGAAGCACCATTGGGAGCTTCTGAAACACTCGAGGGATATATTTCGTGAAATTCTCTTCTAGAAGAGTTGAGATATGTGGTGTATCAGAAGAAGTTGTACATGGCATTGCTATGGCTATTGAAAGCCTTATATTCTGTGTTGTTTCCAGAAGTAAGGGATACCATAGCTTTGACTCATCATAATCAATTGGCTCGGTTGTGATTCAAATAAATACTCAAAAATATACGTTTCGGTAGGGGCATGGCCACTGCAGTGGAACTTGTTAATATAACTCTTCAAAAATAATCAAGTGAGTGAGTAGTAAAGTTTTTTAATATATGTCTTTAAAAAAAGGTTTGATAAAAAAAAATTGAATACTAAATAATAGATGGGTAATAAAAATGATATTATCATTTGGAAGTATTAAATGTTTAGTAAATGTTTTTTATATTGGAGGTATTTTATATTTGAGAGAGTTAGTGAATCTTTAAATATATATTTTACTAGTCTAAATTTATTATTATTATTATTATTATTGACGAAAACGGTTATGTTGCATTAATCGACACTTTGGCCAGCCGGAATCAGAAAGTTACAAGTTTGAAGAAGGTTGGTGACCTCTAACAGTGCTACCAACCTTCTTGTGAATGTCTTGAGAGACCGTTCCCCTCTGCTCCTTGATCTAATTCGAGAATATGAACAAGGATGCATACATGAGTAAATTCTCACAAACTGTGAGCATAGCAAAAGACAGAAGCAAAGCA
>JASDQU010735649.1:83298-103878 GCA_032191745.1 Picea mariana | reverse complement strand
AAGATACACAATTCATTGTGGTTAGGAAGCCAAGAATTGTTTTAACCAATACAAGAGTGGATGATTTACCAGAGGAAATCTAGAAGTTGCTGGAAGAGTTTGCTGATATAGTAGTGGGCAAACTATCTCATTCATTGCCACCGATCAGAAGTATAAGTCATCACATCGATCTTATACCTGGAGCTAGTTTACCAAATAAAGAAGCGTACAGATTGACACCCCAGGAGAATGAGGAGGTCAAGAGACAAGTCCATGACTTAATGGACAAAGGGTTGATTCGAGAAAGCTTGAGTCCATGCATTGTTCGAACAGTGCTCAGCCCAAAGAAAGATGGAGGCTGGAGGATGTGCACAGACTCGAGGGAAATCAACAAGATTACCATTAGATATAGATTTCCATTACCAAGGATGGATGATTTGATGGATTGCTTGAGTGGAGAATTTTTTTTTTCAAAGATTGATTTGAAAAGCGAATATCATCAAATCCGAATGAGAGAAGGTGATGAATGGAAGACAACATTCAAGATGAATGAAGGGTTGTATGAATGGATTGTTATGCCATTTGGTTTAACAAACGCGCCTAGTACTTTCATGAGATTGATGAATGAAGTCCTGAAGGATTTCACAGGGAATTTCATCATTGTATATCTTGATGATATATTAATTTTCAGCAAGATAGAAGCAGAGAATTTGAAGCATTTAGATACAGTGATGAGGAGATTGTAGTAAGAGAAATTGCTAATAAATGTGAAGAAATCAACATTTATGAGGACAGAACTCATTTATTTTGGTTTTGTTATCTCAGCAAATGAGCTGAAAATGGATCCGGATAAGGTAGAGGCGATTAAGAATTGGCCATCACCGAAGAGTGTATTTGAGGTTCGAAGCTTCCATGGATTAGCTAGTTTCTACAGGAAATTCATTCAAAATTTTAGTGGGATTAGCACACCGATGATGGACACGGTGAAGAAAAGACACAAATATTTTCATTGGACAGAGGAAGAAGAAAAAAGTTTCAACTTGCTGAAGAAAAATATTACTGAACAACCAATTCTAGTGTTGCCAGATTTCATTAAGACATTTCAGGTCAAGTGTGACGCTAGTGGATTTTCAATTGGAGCAGTCTTAATCCAAGATGACAGACCGGTCGCATACTTCATTGAAAAAATGAATGAAGCAAAGATTAAATATTCAAAATATGACAAGGAATTCTATGCAGTCATACAAGCACTGAAGAAATGGAGACATTATTTGGTTCCTAGAGAGTTTGTTTTGTATAGTGACAATCACGCTTTGTAATTCATGACTCAACAGGAGAAGTTGAACCAAAGACATGTTAAATGGGTTGAATACATGCAGAATTTTAGTTTTGTAACTAAACATATTTCTGGAACTGCTAACAAAGTTGTTGATGCTTTGAGCAGGAAATGTTTTCTTATGCAGGAATTTAGAGTCAAAACTTTGGGTTTTGATAATCTCAAAGAAATGTACAGAGACGATCCAGATTTTAAAGAGGCGTATGAGGCATTTGAGAATTCAATTCTCAGAGATAGAAGCTGATGGACCGAATATATGATCCAGGATGGATTATTATTTAGGGGAAATCAGTTATGTATTCCAAAATGCTCCATGAGGGAGAATCTGTTGAAAGAAAAACACAGTGGAGGATTGGCCAGACACTTCGATCATGATAAGACGTTCTCAAAAATGAATGGCTCATATTTTTGGCCAGGGATGAGGACAAATGTCAAAAGATTTGTGGACATATGTAGAATTTGTCAACACACAAAGGGAAAAAGGAAAAACACAGGGTTATACCAGCCATTACCCATACCCGAGAGGCCATGGGATGCAGTAAGCATGGATTTATATTGGGACTGCCAAGAACACAGAGAGGATTTGATTCAATCTTTGTGGTGGTAGACATATTTTCAAAAATGGCACATTTTATACCATGTCAGAAAACCAGTGACACAACTCATATTGCGAACTTGTTTTTCAAAGAAGTTGTCAGACTTCACAACTTTCCAAGGAGTATTGTTTTGGATAAAGATACCAAGTTCGTGGGACATTTCTAGAGGACTCTATGGAAGAAGCTGGGGACAAATTTGTCATTTAGCTCAGCTTATCATCCTCAGACAGATGGGAAAATAGAATTTGTAAACATAAGCTTGGGAGATTTACTGAGGAGCCTAGTGACTGAACACCACAGTCAGTGGGATCACATTCTACCACAGATGGAATTTGCTTATAATGATTCAATCAATAGAAGCACAGGGCATAGTCCATTCCAAATTTTATATGGAATGCAGCCAAGGGGAGTTTCTGAATTAAAAGATATGGAACAAATTGAATTCAGAAGTGCTAGTGCAGAGGATTTTGCAGAGGCAATGAAGGAACTTCACAGCCAAGTGAGGGAACGTTTGCAAAATTCGAGTCAAGAATACAAGCGCAAAGTAGATCAACATAGGCGAGAACTTTAGTTTGAAGTTGGTGATATGATTCTTGCACACCCGAGGAAGGAAAGGTTCCTAAGGGGGACATACAACAAATTGAAAATGAAAAATATTGGACCATGCAGAGTCATGAAGAAAATCGGGGCAAACTCATATGAGATCGAATTACCCGATGGAATCAGAATTTCACCAATATTCAACATCTCAGATTTGTACCCTTACAGAGCTAAAGAAGCAGGAGTAGACAATNAGAGTTTCAGTGGACTAAACAAATGCCTATAGCCGCAAAGCCACAGATGGAAAGTATAATTGATAAGAGGGTCAGTAGGAAGACCAAGAGGAAAGAGTATTTTGAATACTTGGTCAAATGGAAGGGACACCTAGTTGAAGATGCCAGTTGGGAGGATGAAGCAGAAATTCAAAAGCATGGACAGACCATGCAAGAGCTCATGAACAGGAGTTCATGAAAATTTTCAAGCAAGGGAGTATGATGCAGGAGCATCGCAAGCAACCAACCAAGCGAGCATGAAGGCAGAAGACAACTGAAAAGTGTAACACACATTTTACATGTTTTGGAAATGTTTTGAAGAATTAATGTAATGATTAAAGGGAAGCGTACTTGCGTATTGTAAACAGATCATGAGCGATTCGCTCTCATGTATAGGAGGTAGAGGCATTTATGCATAGTTAATGAAAGTAGGTAGATTTAAATTCCAGATTAGACAGTTTTAGGAACAGGAGGGAAAACGACTATAGACACCCTCATCTTTGTATCATTGTATCATTCAGAATTAGATCAATTGAGCACATTAGCATAGAGAAGAAGAGAGTTGTAGCAGAAGATTTGTAAAGGAGAACCCATGTACAGGAGCTTTGAATTAATATATGAAGCTTTAATTCAGATTGATGGTGTTATGATGCTTTATGTGTATACATGTTGAATGGTCTATTTACAGTTTCTTACTCTCTCTATCATGCATTTGTTATTATGCTGTGTGTGAATGTATGTTTTCATGTTGAATGTTTAAATTCTGAGAGAGAAAGAGAATGAGTTTCAATTGTTTCTCTTCCTGAGAGAATTTCCTGCAAGGAGTGTAGTGAAGCGTCCGCAAGGAGTGCATTGACGAAGGTTTAGAGTTATCTCTGAAAGCTCAGGAGGGATACTATTGTCTCATTTCAACAGAAGTGCAAGTGGAGCACAAGAGTCATGCAAGGCGTGTGCAGGATAGCTGAGATCTTAGAAGATTGTTGACTAAGGTGGAAAAGAGAAGAGAGACTATTGTTGCAGAAGGTGCACAGAGTCAAGCGTTCAAATACGCAGAAGTATTTGAAAGTCTATCGCAAGGAGTGCGAGCAAAGGCCCTTTTTTGAGACTTGAATTATCAGAGAAGTTCAGAAGGAGTAGTGCTTTTGAAGTATTCAAGGGGAGGCAAACTGAAGTTGCTTTGCAGAAGGAAGGTCACGGTGAGGGGATGTTAGTTCATTTCGTAGAGGTTCTTGAGGGAAGAATCGGACGGTCGAAATTCTCTGTGGAGAATCCCCGAAACCGCGAGAACCGTAGGATCTAGGAGAGATGCGGGGAAGTTAAGCGATTGGAGGAATCCATCCTTCGAGAGGCAGGATCCAATATGGACCATTGATCGTGACTGTTAGACTGTCGAGATCATTTCGGTATTTCGGGAGTTGTAAGTTTGAAGTGTGGACGAAACCCTTGGTCGCTCGAACTCCTGAAGCGCGAAGTGGATTATCGCATGTGAAGGCGAGGAGCAGGAATTTCGACATTTCAGAGGTCCTAAGGACAAGTGATCGGGACACAATGGAGCGAAATACCCGAAGTCGAAAGTCACGACAGAACTTGATGTGAATTTTGGGATTTCAGAAAATCAGGATTCGGAATACCAGAAGTCTTGACGACAAGGGGTCAGGGGCCTTTGTATTGAAAAACTCAGAGTTGTAAACCCGGAAAATCCTTGAAGTGGAATTTCGGTATTTTGAAAATCAGGATTTCGGCATTCCCGTTGACAAGAGTTCGGGCACTTCACATGAGAACCGCTGAAATTGTGAAACACAAAATAGTGTGAAGTGGCGTTTCGGAAATTCGGTGTTTCGAGTTTTGGGAACCCGAGAGGGTAGTGTTCTGGGATCGAGAGTCTTGGACTCCCAGTACTTGAAAGTCTGAAATCACGTGGGCCTTCGGATTGAAGGGAGGCTTGTATCCATTAATCCTATTGGAGATATTGTTTTGCAGTTCGGGGTTTGTAGAGGTCAAAGAGACGGAAGCCTTACATCAAGACTCGCGAAATTTCGAAGTCCGAAACCCCGAAAGGAAAGGGTGAAAAGTTTCGATAAAATCCAGCCTTTTGCTGAATGTGTCGGGTTTCGACATTTCGGCAGTTGTGAAGGAAAGAGGTTGGGATTCCTTGTTCCAGAACTCCCAAAGTCGTGAAATGCGATATAGCCGTGTAGGAGGACGCGGTCAAGTATTTCGGGAAAGTCGACATTTCAGATTCCTCGTGAAGGAATCTAAGAGTCAATCAGGCTCGAGAGGGAAAATTTGGAACGATCCTTTGTGGACCTCGATTATGAGGATTGGGGGTCTGTGTCACCTGACCTGATATCTATTGTTGAAAATATATTAGCATCCTTCAACTGATCAAAGAGATCATCGATCCTTGGTAGAGGATACTTGTTCTTAATAGTCACTTTGTTCAATTGTCTGAAATCGATACACAATCTCAATGTCCTATATTTATTCTTCACGAACAGGACCGGGGCACCCCAAGGTGACACACTTAGGCGTATATACCCCTTCTTCAAAATCTCTTCAAGCTACAACTGTAGTTCTTTCAACTCTGGTGTACTCATTCTGTAAGGATCTTTTGACATTGGAGGTGCCCCTGGCGTCAGGTTTACAGAGAAGTCAATATATCTCTTCGGGGGTAGTCTAGGTACCTCCTGGAATACATGTTCAAAATCCTTTAGTACCACATGGTCTTTGATCTTTGACACCTTATCCCCAGGTGCTTCCTCCATGTGGGCTGCAAATAATTGACAGCCTTTCCCGTAGCACTTCTTCAGCTGCATTGCTGAGATTTCTTTGACAGTAACTGCTCTGGGAATTCCTTGGAATTTCCTTGGGTTTCCTTCCTCATCCATGTAATCGAATTCCTTGTTACGATAGTCTAATATGGCATGGTGTTGATCCAACCAATCCATCCCAATTAGACAATCATAGGAACCCAGAGGCAAGATGTTCAATTCAACCCTTGTGCTCAGTCCATTCATGTCCACTAGACATGACTTAACCAACTCAACAATCCTTCTCTTGGGTTTTGTAGCCAGATGCCCTAACCAAGATTTTCCATGCTTGCTTCTTGGCAATTGCAAACTTTCCACCATTCTAGGATCTATATAACTATGACTAGCCCCTGAATCAATTAAAATAGTAAAGGTATGGTTATTGATCATACTTCAACTTCAATCATGTGTGATTGAAATCCAGCTTGCTTGTTGTCCAGGGCGACATAGATCCTTGGTAATCTACTACCGATGTCCTCCACTGTTTCATATTGATGAACATTGTAGACAACTCTCACTTTGCCATTTTTGTGGGGACAATCTATGTACTTGTGGTTTCCTTGACAACCCCAACACTGAATGGGTGTTTTCCTTGGCCTTTGTCCCCTTACTTCAGTCATTGTCTGCTCTCTGAAATATGGTTGTCCTTAAGGATTGTTTCTGAAAAAGGGAGGTTTGTTTCCCTTCTGCCTCTGCTCTTTCTTGAACTTCTTCTGGTCATCCCAAGCCTTACGAAAAGTGGGCTTTTCTCTTTGTTGCTCATATAATCATTTTTCTCTTCTTATAGTTTCTTCCATAGTTTTAGGATCATCATACTGGATCTTGTCATCGATGGAAGGTGGCAGTCCACTCAAATACCTTTGAATTTTGACAGTCTCATCTTTGATGAAAGGGACATACTTCAAAAATTCCAAAAAACCTTTGTTTGTATTCATCAATAAACATGCTACCCATCTTGAGTTCAAAGAATTCTTTCATCTTTTTGTCATAGTATCTTTTAGTCAAGTAATTCTTTTCGAAATACTTCGTGAATTCTTTCCAAGTAATATTTTTCTCTTTAATTTGTTGCACATGCACAAGTTGATCCCACCACATGGATGCCTTTCCTTTTAGTTGATACATCACAATTCTTCCTTCTGCATGAGGGGAATAATTTTGCATTTGGAAATATTTCCTCATGCCAAGCAACCATGTCTCGACATCTTCCTCCTTTTGGTGATCTCCATCAAACGTAGAAGGTTTAATCTTGTTCATTTCTCCCTTCAGTTCATCCACTCCAGATCTCTTATGCTTTCTAGTAGGAGATGGGCTTGAACTATTGTGTGCTCCCACCTAGAATGTTGACAATTGTACTATGTGGGCCCTGAGGTTAAATAACATAGTTAAAGGCTGGCAGACCCACACATGCGTTGATCATGATACGTCAAGATCGATGGCTAGGAATCATTGCGGGGACCCAAGTTGCATGGAAGTTAATTCTCCAAGGAAGTCCCACAATCCAAACTGTGGTTCACCGAGGGGTTACGTGTCAGCGTCAGAGGAATTGTGGGATGAAAAGAGGGTTACTCCAAACCACCATTGCATGCCCCTGCAATTGGAAAAGCGTTAAGTGATGTGACGTAATGACATCACCAAAGGTGACATGGAAAGGTTCGGAGATTAATGGTTCAGATGTGTAGATGTGAAATCCTCCGAAGCCCCGAAGCTTCGAAGACCTGAACCCCGGAACTTAGACGCTTGAGGTTCCATAGTAAGTGTCAGTCGTCGGATTCTCAGTAAATGTGGACTGATGATCTGCCCTACTTCGTGAGTTCGGGAATCCAGAACTCCGATATATTATTGTGTTGTGCTTTGAAAACTTCCACAGTCGTCAAGACTTCCGGTATTCCGAATCCATTATGATAATGTTCCTTTGTCTCTGAACCACTCTTTAAGCCAATCTATGAATCCATGCTCTCTTCCATACTGTCCAAGACTCTACTTGAACGACTGTCCATAATGTTGACCCATTTATCACTATACTATCATGAAGTCTTGATTAATCCATCAAATTGTACTTCTGCTAACTGTCTGCTCTGGATCTGTCTTCTCAAACTCTACAAGTTTCTCAAAGGATGGTTCTTTGGTCTATCACAGATATCGCATAGACTCCCCTTGTCTAATATTCATATTACCTGGGAGTCTCTATGCCGGATGGCTCAAAACAATTCCTGCTCTGATGTGTATTCATCACCATTTTCATTGGTAGATTCATCATCATCTTCATTGGTAGATTCATCATCATCTTCAATGGTAGATTCATCATCTCTTTGAGCTCTGACTTCTTTCTTTCTGTCTGTGGATTCATCTTTCACTACAATGCCTGAAAGTAAAAATCTCTTGAACATGTTCCTTATTTACATGTCCTTTTTTTCTTTCAGTTATTTTCCAAACCTTTATGTATCTGACATCTTTCTTTTTCTCTGTAGAATTTTCTTCATCTCATTTTATTGTCAATCTTACAATCTCTGAGACCTAGTCTTTGTTCACATGTTCTTTGTGTTTTCTTATCCATTCTTTCTTATATCTGATATCAATTTTCTCTTTCATGGAAGTATCGATCATGCTTCTACAATCACTAGTTATGTGTCCATAGTTATGACATTTGTAACATTCAATGTTACGTGGGGCCACATATGCACTTCTTGCTTGAACATTTCTTTTATAATCCCTGCAATCTGCAACCTTATGTCCAAAATTAATACAATAAAAACAATGACTATAAAAGAAATTTGCATACCTAGGAGTGAATGATTTTCTTTGTGGTGTAGTCCTTCTGAATTTCTGCCTTGAATGATCATGATCATAATTGAATCTTCTTTGTGGCTTGAACATGAATGGTTTTCTTGAAGATGTATCTTCAACAGTTTTCTTAGATTCTGGTTGACCATGATTCCTTCCTTTGAGTACTTATGCATAACTCTTTCTATTTTCTTCATTCTTCTTTTCTAGAAACCTTGAGTGCTTCTCTTCATTCTCTATAACTGATGTGGATGTTTCTGTCTCTTCAACGTTCTTGTTGAGCTTAACGATTTTACTTCTCAATGTGAAAACTTCTTCTTCAAGCTTCTCAACCTCTTCTTCTTTCTTCATTATCTGATACTTCATGACTTCTTCTGCTCTTTTTGATTCTTCAAGATGAATTTTTAATGTGATTATATCTTCTTCAAGTCCTTTCTTTTCTTGACCAAACTCTGCCTCAAGCTAGTTTAGATCGTTAGTTATTTCCTTAAGATGATCTGTCAATATCTTATCTCTCATTTCTGTTTCTTCCTTCTTTGCTTCTATGTTGGCTTCCAAATATTGCTTTTGATATTCAAGATTTTATTCGATCTTTCTGTCTTCTTCTAGCTGAGTTCTTAAGTTCTCGATGATCTATTGGACTTCTTAAAAAATGTGAACACTTTCCTTTTGTTTCATCAATTCTTTCTTGAGTGACTTGTTTTCTTCTCTTAGTTCATCTAAAGCACTAATCAATTCTGCTTCACAATTTTCTTCTTTTTCAATTAGTTTTTTTGTCTCATTTCCTTCATGGCATTCTATTTCAATATGTCCATGTTTTTCACAATTAAAGCAAAACAACATACCTCTGGTGATTATGTACTCTTCATCTTCTGAATCTGTTTGACATGGTGAACATAATTCTTCTTGATCGGTATCTGCATATTCTTTTCATTTTTTGAATCTTCGATGGGTGAAGAATATATTTCATGTAACTTATCCCAATGTTCTCTGGATGATGAACATTTAACAACCTTTTCTCTTACCGGATTAGGTAATCCTTCCCAGATGAGATCCATTGTTATTTTGTTATTCTTCTTCAATTCCTTCTTGGTTGCAGTCTTTGCCCCTTTTGAACTATCATATCTTGTAACAATTGATAGCCAAATATAATTTCCCTGTGCCTATAAAAATACTTTTGTCCTTTTTCTCTACATCTCATACTTAAAATCATTCTGACCATTAAACATTGGTACTCCATTCTCAGAATAATCCATGATCTCCTTCTAGTGGTTAAATTGTTTCGTGAAGGAACCAACTATTATACCAATTGTTGGATTATTGAGAGGAGGGGTGAATCAATAATAGATCAATTTAATCCTTTTTCACCATAAAATGCAAGTGTTATATCAATGTAACATTATCATCCAATAGTTGCAGAGTAAATAGACAATGAACAAATGAGCAATCATACACATAAACAGTACACCAGTGTTTTACGTGGAAACCCAAAGTGGGACAAAACCACATAATCTTTTTTCTTATATGTATTTAAGAATTACATTCATTGGAAGCACCAACTTCCTTTGTTTTCCAGCTATAATTGGAAGGAGGCTCCAACCCCCTATTTTCTCAAGCTACAACCTGAGGGAAGCTCCAACTCCCCAATTATCTGGCTACAACCAGAAGGAGGGTACAACCCCCTAGTTTCTTAGGATACAACCTGACATAAGCTTCAGCTCCCCAATTCTCTGGCTACAACCAGAAGGAGGCTACAACCCCCTATGTTCTTCGGCTACAACCACTTTTCCTTGCCCCATCCAACTGCTCTGACATATAAGTAGAATGATGGAACCACTATCACACTATCGCTATGAGATATACTGCTGTAAACCTATACCAATCAACCTGCACCAAACAACTTGTACCAATAACTTAAACCATGCATCAATTTGTACCTCAACCTATAATCAACCTGTACCATAAACAAGTGCATAAACCATGCACCAACCTGTACCAAACAACCTGTAATCAACCTCTACCATCAATCTTATCAACCAAATCAGATCTACTCACCAAGATCAATCACCAAGAAAACTCTCAAATATGTGCATCAACCAAGCATAACACAACTCATAATCATCACCAAGATCAATATGTACATCTAATAATATACCAATACAAGTATGCCACATCATCCATAAACCATGTGTCAACAATAATACTAACAAGTGCATCCAACCATGTACCAAGTATGTACCAATCATGTATCAACTACTCATCAATTATGACTAATCAATATGTACCAACATCATCAACTATACACCTCATGTATGTGTCAACTCATCAACTACTTGTCTCAACCATGTACCCAACATGTACCTCAACCAAAAGTCCTCATCAATTTCATCATCCAAATCTGATTTGTAACTCTGTTATAGACCTGGTGTATATGATCACATACCTGCAAACCTTCCTTAACTTTAACAACAAGAGACTAGCATTTTCATCAAAATTTACTTTAGTCTCACATGACTAGTTTAGGATTAGTCAACAAACCTAACTTGACATAATAATAACTATGTATCTGTAATGAATAAAGATCTGAAAATAATACATAATGTTCTTCAACGTGCTTTATGCAATTCCTCCAGGTGTCACTACTTGGAACCTCTTAGAAAAGGAGTTATAGAAAAAATGTCATACCTTGTTGAATTTTGTCTTATTCTAGAGAGCGAACTTGTAGAGCGTGCCCCACAGGGAATATTTGTTGAATGGATCTGAAAATTGTACACAGAATACTAAAGATTGTACTCTAACCAACACATTTGGTCTTACTAAATTTGGATCTTCTATGAAGAAGTTATGATGTTTTTACCCGAAACACATGTTTTAGACTAGTTTCAGGACTAGCCACAAACCCTATTTTCCATAGAGTGTAACTCCAAAAATACAACGACCCACAAGATGAAATTTGTACCACATCTACTTGAATATGTTTCCTCAATGGCCTTCCTATTTCATGGTCTGAATCATTCTATAAAAAAAAGGTATTGTGAAAATGGTGAGATGACCTGTAAATAACATACCTTAGAAAACATCATCAAAATAATTTATTCTCCCTTGAATTTAAGCTTTCTTTACTTCACCTTCTCTCTGAAATTTGGCTTAGATATCCTTTGGCTACCTCAGTCACCTGTAGATATTCAATATGCTCGAGTGTGATTAAAATGAGAGAGTCTTGCCTCTGATTTATACTTTCATGTAGCTTCCTCACGGGGTTACCTTTTAACCATCTTAACCCACTTTCCTTATTTTAGAGTTAACCCACTTATAACCACTTGTCCACTTAGTAATTTCTCCATTAAATTTATTATTTAAATAATTTATTTTGTATTCACTTTGACTTATAGCACACTCATCACTTCACTTTATTATTTGCCTTCTAAAATCTCTTAAACCACTTTGACTACTTTGACATTTTGGGGCTTCTAGATGACTCATGAGGGTTCTCCAACTTCACATGGCCATAACTATCTGAACGTGAGGATTTATGTGACGTTCCACATACCATTGGAAATGGTATGACATGTAATATCCATTTAGAATATTCTTACCTACAAATATATCAAAAATCATACCATTATCCATCAAACAAACTTGGGTCCATTACCCAAACCTGGGTTCTCCAACTTCACATGGTCATAACTCTCTAACTGTGAGCAGTTATGTGACATTCCACATACCATCGGAAATGGCATGACATGTACTACCCATATAGAATAGTATTACCTTAAAATATTAAAATTAATACCATTATACATCAAACAAACTTGGGTCCATTACCCAAACCTTTGTGCTACTGGAATTCACTACCGAACTTTCTTCAAGGGTTGACATCAATCACTAAAGGTTGACGCCAATATACAATATCACTCTCCAATGGTTGACATCAATGACAACCAACAATCCATACCAACTATCCATCAACCTAAGCCAATTTTCTGACATTGAGATCTTGAGCAGATTTAGTATGATGGTCTGCAAGTCCATGGCTACACCTATGATGGCAAATCTAAATAAGCTGAGTGATTCTGCTTCATATTTAGATTTGGTGGATCCCACTATGTATAGAAAACTAATTGAATCCTTGATGTACTTGGTTAACACCAGAACATATATTTTCTTTGTAATGAACACCCTAAGCTAGTTCATGGTTGAACCGAGGCACTTCCATTGGGTTGCAACAAAGCATGTGTTGAGGTACCTACGCGGTACAATTGGATATGGTCTGAGATATGTCTTAGGAGGTGAAGTGAGGTTGCATAGATATACATATTATGAATGGGCAAAGAGTGCAGTAGAAATAAAGAGCACCTCAAGGTGTTGCTTCATCTTAGGATCAACGATGATATCCTATTTTAGTAGGAAGCATACTTCTGTAGCACTCAATACAACATAAGTGGAGTATATTGCAGTCAGTGTTGCAAGTCGTGAAGCATTATGGCTTCAAAATATTCTTGCACGACTATTTTATCAGGAGCTAGAGACGACCATAATACATTGTGATAATCAAAGGTGTGTCAAGCTTTCAAACAATCCAATATTTCATGATAGGTCAAAGCACATTGAGATCAAATATCCCTTCATCCGAGACATGGTGCAGAAGGGAACATTAAAGCTCCAATACATATCCACAAATGATCAGATTGTGGACATTCTCACCAAATCTCTTTCTAGGGAGAAGTTTGTATACTTCAAAGAGAAGCTTGGCATGATGCAAAATGTCTCCCTTATTGAGAGGGAGTGTTGATGTTTCTGCATTGGGTAGACATTCTCCCGGATTGGTCATGTTGATTTGACCAAGGGAGGATGATACATTCACTCAGGGAGCCATGTTGATTTGGCTAGTGGTGAATGGCCCAGGATGTTGATGTTTCTCTAGTTAGCAACATAGGGAAAATATTCTCTCAAACTAGTCATGTTGATTTGACCAAGAGAAATGAGTCATTTACTCACGAATCTTTGCTAGTGGTGAATGGTTCGGGCGTAGTCCTTCTCCTGATGAGGAGTGGATAGACTTGAGGTTCCCTCACATTGTCTACTCTAGGATGGGGTGATCTATATTAATTATACATGCATGTGAGGAAACAATCATCAACATAAATATAATATATAAACAAGATATTTATAATATAATGTATAAATATATAAATAATAAATTAATTAATGAACAGAAAATAATGGAAAATACATGTCCATTAAATGAAAAGGCACTCCGCCTAAGTATATATATTGGGGCACTCAATTGTAATAAACCATCTAGTACAATATTTACTTACAACAACCTCTATGAAAATTAGAAAAATTCAATATTACCCACATTATCATCTCTTCCATTTGGCATACAATCTTCTATGCATGTTCCTTCACCAATGTATGATCTCTTTCCTCACACCTTCAAGGAAAATAATAAGGCGTTGGCTAAACGTTCTACCTTTTGGGTTTTTTGGTCGGAATCTGACGATGTAAATTTGGACAAAATCACTATTTTTTGTTGTTTAAATTGCATTTCTGAATGCGTAAATGGATTCAGCGTGTTGAAAAACCCTTGAGGCACTTGGATTATACAAACTTGGCCATTCAAATATGCAAATTCAACTATTCCTCACCGGATTTCAGGCAAAATCAAATGGAAAAAAGTTGCAGGAAAACTTCCAAAAGATAGAACATATAGACTAAGTTGTTCCTTATTAGTTTAAAATTTTTGAAAGCTTATAAAATAACTTAAAATTCTAAAAGAACTTATAAGTACATTTTATATAAAATTATTCTCTATTAAATTTATACAAAATTGGTTTTCAAACACTTTAAATAAATTGTTTATAATTTTATTCTTATAATTATAAATTTAATTTATATATATAAAAACACGAGAAGGTCATAGATTTAAGTCTTGGGGTTGATTATCTCTATGAGATATTATTGGGTCTACCCCAAGTTCCTGGCTAACTACGTTTTCTCTAAAGATATTATTGAAATGACTCATGAAAAGAAATACCTAGAAAGTTTACCTAAATATATATTCCATCAAATAAAAAACTAAATAATAAAATCTCCCTCAATAATTCTTATTCATGAATTACAAAACCGAATTACAAAATCAAACAAGTGCCACTGCATGGCAATGTCCCTGCCGATTAGATTAGATGTAAGCATATATAATTCCTATTTGTTTTTTGTATATTGACACGTCTTTTCTTCTTGCTTTAAATTAAATGATAAGACTTGCCTATTTGGTCCATTCCTAGTTAGAACTGGAATAACTGGAATGTGGAACGATTGATCTACCAGCAGGCATTTCTTTTTCTGGTGATTCGGGTCCACAGGGGTAGATATTTGATATAGTATCCATGCTCTCTATTAAGGACAAGAGAGGATTCATGCTTGACCAAAAGGAAGGATTATGTGGTCATATCATGTCTCTTAAGGACGGGTTAAGTTGATCCTGCAAAGGCAAAATCATCAGAGCTAGCACTTCTTTAGGTGAACACTTCGTTACATAAAGGCATTGTAAATTTTATTTTGGGATAACCCTAAAGTATTCCCGTCTCCCTTTGGTGTTGACCCTCAAAGATCAGAGCTAAGTTCGAGATTTATGGCCAGAATGAAAACTAGGACAAAGAATGATCTATCTACTATATCGGTACAACATTAGTAACCTATAAAATAAGATATACTTATCTATTATGTCATAATATTCATGAAATATCTTCGACATGTTTTTTCTTCCAAAAAAAACCAATGGTGATTCTTTCCCATTCACGAGGGACCTCTGATATATATGGTCGATCAATATTATAATGTTAATAGTTTGTTAAGATAATGGAGGCTAGCATGCATGTAAAACATCCTTAACATTCTTCCTTAATAAAATGCATCTTTTGTTGAACATGGAACATGTGCACCCAAGCTCGCTTAGGTCTGGAGGGATGTCGACCAAATATTTCCCCTGGTAAAATTCAACATATGTGTTAATAACAAATTAATTATTTGTATTTACATTTTCATGTAAATGAATAAAGAAAAAATAATACTATATTTAACATATATTTATTGATATGATGTTATAATACTATGATGAATGAAAATTTTCACTATTCCATAGTTATAAAAGTATAGTATGAATCATAAATTAAATAAGAAATTCCATGGCTAAAGTATAGTATGAATCATAAATTAAATGGGAATAGTTGATGGGATATCGATGGTAGATTGCATTTGGTAAATTGAATGGCATATATTGATCTAAAGGGATATTATATACTTACTCAGATCCCCATCATAACTTTTTTTAGGCGTTGCTTCACCTATTAAACACATTATGATCAAATCTACTGCTTTTGTAAACACAATTCATAGGTTGTAGAGAAAGAATAGAATATGCTAGGTTAGGTGTTAGTTAAATTGGTATAACACATATTCTGGAAAAAGAAAAAAGAAAAAAAGCATTCTTCAATATGATATCCATCTTAGTTAAATGTTACAATGTCCTGTGGATTTCTATCCAATTTAAACCATAGGAACAAACTATCTTTGATATTTAACTCTTTCCATCTTTCAAAGTGATACACATAAAATAAATTATGTTATTGTGAAAACATAAAATTAAATAAAAATAATTGTTATACTTTTTTCAAAATTGTATCAATTATATTTTTACTTCCTAGAAAAATGTATATGTATGTGTGCATATATATGAAATGCAAAATTTTTAGAAAAGTTATTTCAAAATCATAACCCATATAAATAGGTAAAATTAATTTTACAAACATCAATTATAAAAAAATTATTATTATAATTTAGTTGTATCTCATGGAATGAAGAATTCTTATTGTGGTTTTCTAAAATATTTTTCATCTAACCATCGGATGATTGATATCATGAGTGTACAACACATACAGGGACATCGGCTCAATACTCAGTGGAAGGTTGTGAAGGCGTGACACTTGTAGAGAGCATGAATTTATTGTAACCGTTCCAAGTGTTCACACTTGTACGTGGTAACGACACTTGCATTTTACCCTGCACATACCCAACTAGTTGCTAGACACTTTCGTTACAAATATGATGGCATCCATACATTCCAGAGGTTTTACATTATGATGCAACCAACATGTCACTCAGTTCCAAAAGCACAGATAACATGAAAATTAAACATTGCAACCTACGAATTTATCAGGAGTTGGAGAGTTTTATTTATGAGTTCCCTCTCATGTAGAGAGTTATAAGACATCCAATGTAGAGAGCTCTTAGAAATGGGGTTGTGGGAGAGAAAAACAACAATACAGAGCATGAGGTTTCAGTTCAGAATGGTTGGAGCTTTAAGTCTTTGTTATTCCGCAGCACAACCAGGTTGGAGCTCTAAGTCTTTGTTATTCCGCAGCACAATCAGGGACGTCATCACCCTCGATTCTTCCCTCCACTTGCATACACAACAATTCAAAGGAATTATATCTGTTAGTAAATTTATATTGTGAATAGAGGTTTGCAGTGTTTGAGTTGCTCACTCCTTGACTCTCAAATAAATTATATGCATGTTATCATTTACAGAACTATTGATGATATTGGCTTGTTGGGAATTTTTTTATGATATTGGCTTGATGGGAATTTTTTTAATACCCTATTGAATGCATGCTCAATGTTGTGAGAAGAATATGAATTACGACGGAAGCTAGCAATTTTTATGTCAGGTGAATTTGGCCTCAGATATAAAGGAGTCCTTGAATTACTTCGTGTAGGTGGGAGTTGGCCAACGCCCTTAAGGTTGATGTAAATAAAGTTTGAGAACAATATTTTTTATACCTTTACAACTTTTCTAGGACTATCAAGCTTAGATTATGGCTCTATAATTTCATGGCTATTATCGATCTTAGGTGATTTTATTTGTTTTTAGATCTTAGTCACTGCAAAAACCAAGTACAACGAAGCTTATATAAAGGGCTTGTTTTTGGCATTGCAGTGTCCTTGGTTAATTTCAAAATTACAATGTCATAGTTGGGGGATACAATCATTCTAACAGTTAATTGTAGGAATCGATTTAAAAAGGAATTCTTCCTCTTCCTGTAGATATTAGAAATTATATCTCTATAGGTCAAATATAAATTATATCTGAAGCCATTGTGCACAGGATGCTCAGATTGAAATTTATGCTCAATATTTGTGGCATGTACTTGATGTTGGCATGGAGCCTTGATGAATATCTCTAGTCTTCTAATGATGTAGTCAATATTTGTTGCTTCACTTGATCTGTATAATGAAAATAACAACATAATTTGTTTTTTACAGCTCAACGGAGGAAATGGTACATGAAAGGCTAGTCTAATGAATAATTGGCAATCAATATTAAAGTCGGTTATGCACAACTTTATTCATTGGGTATCTAAGAAAATGGTTGTAATGGCGTCAAATAGAATATCCAAATCTGTTTTGGTTTGGGAAGATTTTGAGTGTAATGAACTCTTTGTTATCGTTTGAATTGGATGCAAATAATGCCCAAAACGAAAGCCGAAGGAGAAAAAATTTATGTGGAGCATACCAGGCATGTTGTTCCACGGATTTTTGTATGAGGATGGTCCTTGTGAATTGATGCGGTCGTGCCCACCATTTTTTGAAGGTGCTAAAGAAGCAGTAAACAATTGGCGGCAACCCCCAGAAAATATGTTCTGAATACTTCTTTTGGTTCTATTTATTTGAGGGATATTGCGGCAAAATGTCCTGAGACACCTCAACATTTCAAATAATACCTAAGTAGAGTTGCAGTTACAGGAGCCTCTAACAATAATTCTCCTAAATTGAGTTGAGGAGTCATAGTGATGCAACGTTGACGAAGGAAGGAAATAATTTGTTTGAAGAACTATTTGAAGTTGAGAATATTAACACAATAATATGTCCTAATGAATACCTTGTTCAGGATATGTTTCCAGGTGCAGGGGGAGCTGATCCAACAGCGTTGAAAGAATCTTCTCCATATGGAACGTAAGCTACAAGTGAACGTAAGATGCCAGTATGATCCTCCTCTCAACACCAAAACAATTGGATTATTATTCATTGTTGTGCAGTTGGATTATTATTCATTGTTGTGCACGGATAACAAGACAGTTATGGGAAGATGAAGATGAGGCAATGAGGTTGGGAGGATAGATGTGGGAAGATGAAGATGAGGCGGTGAGGAAAATAGAGGGTAGAATGTACAGATCAAATGATTTATTCACACATTTGACAATGCAGAAATTTTAATCAGTCCAGTATGGTTTTGTTCCTCTAGCTTGACTAATTTGAAATGGATTTGTTCATCTAACTCGACTAATTTGAAATGCCGCAAAGTTGTCTAGGTCTTGGAGATGGTGGCTGTAATGAAGGGACGATGGCTGCAATGAAGGTAGTGGAGGCGGTGATGGTAGTGGTTTTAATTGGATTTAATTAAAGCTCAACATTCTCGAAGCAACATTATCATATATAAGAATAGTTTAAAGTGCCTTGTGTAAAGCCCTCACATCATTTGTCAATTGTGGTGAAATCATTGTATTATATTTAAATCACTGACAGATATCATTGCATCACTGTTAAATTCGTTCAGAGTATATTTAATGTTGTTCAGAGCTTATTTAAAAAGCAAAGTAGTCAAAACATAATCAATGTTGACCCAGATTCAATGAAGTTATAATTGATTAAAAAGGTAACATTATGAAAACTTTATCATAGATTCAATAAAGTGATCATAGTCTCAAAAGATTAGATTATTTGCAATGCTGACCCAGATTCAATGAAGTTATGCAGTGATAATAGATTAAAAACTTAGGAATGTAATGAAGTTATAATCTACTAAAAACTTAGGTTATGTACATTCAATAAAATTTATCATATATTCAATAAAGTTGTCATAGTTTCAAAATCTTAGTTTATCTATCTATAAAGTTGTCATAGTTTCAAAATCTTAGCTTATCTATCTATTCTCGGCAGTAAGACATCCATGTTGTTAGCCAATAGAGATTTCAATAAAATCAATTTAAATATTTCAAAAAAAAAAAAAAAAATCTCCTATTTACAAGTTTGGAACATGAAAAATCATAGACAAACTAATTCATGATCCCTGATTTAACTTAGGCAAAGACTAATAACAGAATCTCCTTTATTGCATAAACAATAATTCCGGTTTATGAATTACAAAACAAATGAAACCATTTATAATTTTATTCTTAAATTATATATATATATATATATATATATATATATATATATATATAATTAAATCTTAATAATTCTTTTTCATGAATTACAAAACCAAATAACAGAATCTCCTTTATCCCATAAACAATCATTCCGATTTATGAATTACAAAACCAATGAAGCTTCCCATTCATATTAAATATATATCAAATAAACCATTTATAATTTTGTTCTTGAATTTTAGATAAATAAAAAATGAAAAAGAAACGACTTGTGATTTATGGCGCCGCCCAGACTTGAACTGGAGACCTTCAGTTCTGTTAGACTGATGTAATAAACAACTACACCACGGCACCGGCGGCTACTTTAAAGTGATTTATATATCATATTTATTTATTATTTTCCATTGAAATTTATAATTTAAGATTAACGGATTCTTCAAGATCGGACAACTTAGTGATATTAAATTGATCATACGGGAATGAATTTATAATTCATATTGTACCCAGGCACTTATTTATCCAAAGTTTTTTTATCCATGTCTTTAAATTCAAAATAACGGATCTGTAAATTTGTTGCGTCTTTAAATTGGAAATAACGGATCTATAAATTTGTTGTAAAGGTCGTGGGTTCGACTCCCATTGTGGTCGGTTCGTGTCTCTTTCCAGAACAGTGGATCTGCCGGCGATTAGTTATTTTGTGTACAAATCCCGGAATCTGGTTAGTTTGTTATTTAGTGTACAAATCCAGCCTTTAAAACGGAACGGAAGGCCGAGACTATAGCCACTCACTTTTGTATTTTCTTTTCGAAACTGTAGTTTTTTTGTGGGTAATATTAATGTAAGAACTTTTTTTTCCACGAGAAAAAATGCGCTTTATATTCATAAGGATATAAAAATATACAAAACTATCTTCGCGAAAGACGAAAACATGAGAGAGTACTGTGCTTATGGATCGATGCAGTCCATACTATCAAAACTACCTGTTCCTTGACACTACTATGATCGGCTTCCAGATCAAAAGGGAAGCAGAAAATAAAACAGAAGATGGCAGAAATC
>JASDQU010735649.1:69537-83189 GCA_032191745.1 Picea mariana | reverse complement strand
AGGGTATCCGCCTCGCTGTTTTCCTCTCTGTAGATGTGAGAGAAAGAGAGCTTTCTAATCGAGAGTGTGGCTTCTTGGGTTCTCTCTTTCCAACACTCAAGGGCTGCCGCATGGAAATCTGCTTGACCATTTAGCCAATCAATAATAATTTTGGAGTCCCCAAGAAGTAAAAGCTCATCGGTGTGCAGGCGACATGCCAGAATGAGAGATGCCCACGCTCCCAAAAGTTATGCCTTCATGTTAGTTCCTTGTCCGCAGTTTAGAGTCTAGCGGATGCAAGTGTGAGAGTTTAGAGCGATTTTTCCCCCCGCTCCACAAAGAGAGCCTCCTTGTTGTGCTGCTCCATCGAACCAGGCAACAACCCTGTCAAGTGGAATTTCAAGTTTGTGTCTGCGAGATGGCGGATCCTTTAAATTGTTTCCTGAAGTGGTCGGCTCAGCAAGAATGATATTTACCACTCTTTGTATCGATGGTGGCGTCTCTTCAAAAAGCATTGAGTTTCTGACCTTCCAGACCTGCCAGCAGAGATAGACTGGAAGCAAAGTATGGTTCTTGTTGTCACCAATCCAGATGCGAAGAGAGAGGGGCACACTGGAACCTGTCCAAGGCGTGGTGAGCTTTAGCGCCGAAGATAATAAATGCCAAACCGAGCGGGTGAAAGAACACTGTAAGAAGATGTGGGGAATTGATTCGTTGTCATGTTTACACAGGATGCAACGGTTTGGGCCCTCCCAGCCACGGACTTGCAACTTCTCCCAAACCAGAAGTTTATTTTTGATCAGAAGCCAGGCGAAGAGTTTAAGCTTCAAGGGATAGTCTCCCTTCCATATCTTCTGGCGCCAGCTTGCATTGATTGAAGACCAGAATTTTGCTGCCAAAGCCTGATAAACATTTTTTGCAGTGAGAACGCCGATGCAGTCCCCTCCCGTCCAAATGAGGGTATCCGGCCTCTCTTGTAGGCGAATGCCTGCATCCGATAATTGTTGGATGAAGTCGTCCCATTCATTTTTTAACACGGAATCCAGCTGAAGATCCGTGCCATTGAGCCAATGTTCACCTAACTGTCCCTCGCTGGATGAAATGTTGAATTGATACAAGAAAATTAAACTCTTACTGTGTAGGTGCGCCAGAAGTGGAGGAGAAAGCATGGCATTTCTGCCCAATCCCAGAATGTTGTCTCTGCTGACTTCAATCAAGTAACCATTGCCTAGTTTCCACGAAATCCACTGAAGAATGATCGGTAGGGAATTAGAAAGATGTTTCCAGGTTTGTGAGCCTCTAGTAGGTCGCTCCGAGGCGGATCTGATCCAGATGTGAACAGGAAGGTGAGGGAAGTACTTAGCTTTGATCATCTTACTCCAAAGGCCGGGTTTCATTAAAATTCTCCAAAAGGTGTTAGCCGAGAGCGCCCTATAAAAGAAAGGCATATATTTAAGACGCCAACCTCCCATCAATTTGGGTTTTGAGAGTGCCTCCCATCTGCAGAGGTGAAATCCTTTGTTCTTCTCGCTGCCGGTCCAAAGGAAGGTGAAGATAAGTTGACGAAGGGTCTTCAGAACAGAAGCAGGGATGTGAGCTAACACCATCCAAAAAACCAGGAGGATTTCCAAGACGGCTTTTATAAGAACATATCTGCCTCCCATAGAGAGCATTCTGTTGCATCAATTGTGAATTCGACCCTCAAATTTGTCAATAAGCTAGATCCAGTTTTTTTTTGTATAGCTGGATGATTTTATAAAGTAGCCTAGGTAGGTAAACCCCTCCTCTAGCTCGAGAGAATCAATACCGAACAACTCTTTTAAATCTGTTTGCAAACTCTCCTGTGCAGTCGATACCAAGAAGACGGATTTGTGGATATTGGTCTCTAAACCTGAAACAGAGCAAAGGATGTTAATGATAGAGTGAATGATGGTCCATTCAGCTAGATTGGCAGTAGTCATGATCAGCACGTCATCTACAAAAAGGATATGCAGAATATGTGTCAGCCCCGAGACTTTTATCCCTTTTAGATGCCCATCCGCTTGGCTTTTTTTGAGTAAGATGTTGAGTCCTTCCAGAATCATAATGAAAAGAAGAGGTGAGAGAGGGCATCCCTGTCGGAGCCCTCTCTCACAGTGAAAAGCTTTGGTAGCTTCCCCATTGATCAGAATAGCAAGGGTGGCCGAGGATATACAACCCAAAATCCAATTAGTTGTAATTATTCCGAAACCACTCTGTAAAAGAATAAGATGCAGAAAATTCCAGTTAATGCAGTCGAAGGCCTTTTTAAGGTCCAGCTTTAGAAGAATGGCTTTTTGTTTTTTTGTCTTTATACTGTAGATGCATTCTTGTGCGACTCCAACGACATCGAGAATTTGTCTCCCTTTTAGGAAACCAAGTTGTTCTTCTGAAAGTGCCCGGGAGAGAAAGGGACGGATTCTTCTGGCAATGATCTTAGAGATTAGTTTGTAACACAGGTTACAGAGTGATATAGGTCGAAAGTCTTTAAACTACCTGGGAATATTTGATTTAGGAATCAAAACAAGAAAGGTATTGTTTAGCTGAGATTTAACCACCCCTCTGGTTCTTGCATCCTCCACGACCTCCAGAAGATCCTAACACATAAGATCGAAAAAATGGAGATATAATTCGACCGACCAACCGTCGGGTCCTGGGCTCTTTTCTTTTTTGAAGCCTTTGATAACCTCTAACAGTTCCTCCTTCGAACAGGGAGATTCTAAAGCTAAAGCCTCCTCGGATGAAACCATCTTTGGGAAGAGGCTTGCTGTTTATATCTGTGTTGCTAGGCTAGGAGCAAAAGCTTCTTGGAAAAAAGCTTTAAAATGATTGAAGGCTGTTGTTTTGATATCTTCCTATGAATGGTGAAGTTCGCCATCCTCTTCTTCTATATCCCAAAGATGCTTTTTAGATCGACGAGAGCTGACAACTCGGTGAAAGAAACGAGTATTTTTATCCCCACCAGCCAGCCAGAGCATTCTGATTTTCATGCGCCATCTCTCCTCGTCTTCACGAACAAAATTATTTCGGGCTTCCTCTAGACAATGAATTTTATAGTCAAGGTCAGCACAGCCAGCGTTCTAGATCTTTGATCTGAGAAGGTCTTCCAGCTCCTGTTCAATTCTGGTTAAAACAGCCTGTTCTGTTTTCTTTTTTTCTTTTAACCAATGTATGGTAAGTTCTTTTAATCTGGAAAGTTTTCTAACCAGATTACCTTGGGCGTCTCCAGGAATAGTAAGGGAAATGTCAGCCCAAACCAATCTAACCAGGCTGTTAAAAGAATCCTCCCTCAGCCATTGCGGATTAAACTTGAAGGGTTGTCCAGCTCTGAAATGGCCATCACCTATCTGTAAGCAAATTGATGCATGGTCAGAAAGGAAAGGGAGATTTACCCAAGCTCGGAAGTTGCAGGAAGGCGAGAGTAAATCCTCTACAACTAAAAACCGGTCAAGTCTTTTGGCTATGCCTGTTGGTCCCAGTCTCCCGTTTCTCCAAGTGGGCAATAGCTCAGCTGGCTTCAAATCAACCAAGGAGTTTTTGTAAAAAATATGATTAAAAAAGCTCAAGAGTGGGTCAATCAACGCCTTTTCTCCCCACATTTCCTTGGGACTGGTGGTTAGATTAAGATCTCCATCGAGTATGAGATTCTTTGCTGCCAATAGACCTAGTTCATCAAGTCGCTCCCAGAAAGCTTTGCGGTCAGCACATGGACCATAAACGTTGAGCATATTGATATTAGTTTTTAGTTCAAAACAGGTCCCAGAAAGTAAAATCCCCCCTGGACTGAGCATTGGCGAAAAATCAAAAAGGGAAGGGTCCCACGAGGCCAGTAGGCTGCCTGAGTTACCAACAGAACTTGCAGCACAGGCCATCCAGTTCGGTCGGAGCTGACGCATAAAAACCCTAGCAGCAGAAGCATCCACTAGTGTTTCTTGTAGGAAGATGATTGACGGATGGGTCTTCTCGAGAAGTCTTCGCATGGAGGCGAGTTTCATGGGTCCTCCAACCCCTCTAATGTTGAGGGATAGAAGGATCATGATTTACCTCGAGCTAGGGATTTTAATCCTCTAAGCGCCCCTTGATTTGTAACAGTAGATGAAGTGCCCGATGTCGACGGTCCAGTCAAAGTCTTTTTGCATGCACTGCGAGTTTTTAGTGGCGAAATTTCAAGCCCTATACCTCTTGACCAAGTGGGATCCGGTTCAGGTGAAGGTTTAACTCTTGAAGAAGATGGGAGATTAGATCGAAGTGAGGTGGGTTGAATAAGAGTTTTCCCCTGATAAGTATGGATTGGTATCGAGTCGAAAGGAAGAATGGGACATGGGGTAGCATCCGAAAGCATGGTTTCTAGTTGGATTTCAGATTGGGTCGGCTCAGTGTAACCAGGTAGAGTAAAAGGATTTGGTGTTTCTTCTGACTGTTGTAGGTTGGATAACCGAAACCCATGCAGATGGGTCAGGTGGTGTCAACAGTTGAGGTGTAAGTGAAGGATAAGAGATGAGGGTGGTGTCTGAGGGTACTGGCTCGGATGGTTTTGGCAGGGGAGGGGGGATTAAAGGTGGTGAGACAGGCTTAACAGGAAGAGAGGCCGTGGGTTCAGAAAATAAGATTTTGTCGGCCTACTCAATGATGAAAAGTCTATCCTAGGCTGAGAAGGTATTGAAAAGTGAAGGGCAATGTTGATGGATCTTACCCACTAAAGTGTCTTCAGATGGATTGTTGTTCCTCCGTGGAAAAGGAGCCTCCTTCGCAAGCTGGTCTGGTGGTGAGATGTAACCATCGAAATTTGTCTCCTCCGCTGGATCCAAAACAATTTCAGGGGGGGAGAACTTTGAGCAGTCCCTTCTCAGATGGTCGGTTCTGCGGCAGAGGGAGCAACGTAACGAAATGCCTAAGTAGTCTAGACGTTGAGCTATAAGTTGACTTCGCCGATCAATCTCCAATATTTCAGGTAGTCCAGCCTAGATGTCGATTTCCACATAGATCCTTGCCATTCTTCTATCTGAAGCTGCTAATGAGTTTAAATCCACCCTTAGAAATCATCCTAAGGAGGCTCCAATAAGTTCGAGCATTTGCTGGTTCCAGAGTTGAAGTGGGAGACCTGGCAGAAGGACCCAGATATGCCTGTGGCTAAAGAACTCTGTGGAAGGATTAAAGCCAATTCTCCAACGTTTGAGCATGAGGCTTCCCCCGTCAAAAGCCCAGAAACTTCCCAGGATAAGGGCAATGTCCTCTGGTTTCTTGAAGATAAAACCAAGCCAGCCTTGTTGAAGCAAGTGAATCTTGGGTAGGTATCCGAGGAGCGGTTTCCATTTGTTTGCGATCCAATCATCAAAATTCTGCTTACATTTCTCTTTGTAAGCTAGCCTCCCAACTAAGGCACACAGGGCCAGGTTGCAGGCTTCTGAAATTCCAACGTCCAGTCCAAGAATGAGCTTGGGATGTCTTAGTTTTGGTTTCCAAACCTTTTGCAGACGCTTATGGGTGCCTTGTTTTTGGGGGGGAGGGGTACCATCCGAGTGCCTACTGCCTAGCTGAAAGTTACTCACACAGTGTCCACTTCCTTGCTGTTCGATCCCTTCAAAGCTCCTCTTCTGTTTTCCAGGAAAACGAACTCCCTCCAATGTAGATTGTGAAGTAGTCCCGACAGTGGCAGGAGAAACAGACTGGGAGGTCAGGTTTGCCAAGGTAGAAGGTTATGTGGGTCCAGAGTTCAAGTGAAAAGGTGCGACAAACCAACTAGAAGTTCGGAAATGGTTATTGCATAGATCATCTATCGAGGGAAGGAGTTCCGGATGGTCCCATGGGTCTCCTAGACTCCATGCAGAGGGATCCGAGTGCTTAGGCTCCATGAAGAAGCTTCTAAGGATTCAAACGGAGACTAAGGAGGAGAAAAAACTGAAAGGACTACTGAAGTAGTCAGGAAGGAGGGGGAAGATGCGTTAGGGGTCCCTCATCCTAGTTGGCAGGTCAGAGGACAAGCAGGTAGAGCTAAAAGTGTAGAGGAGAGCACCAGTGAGTCACGGAGAGGAAGTCAGAGCGTGCTTCAGAAAGGGACCAGGAAGAAAAAACAGTAGATCTTGGAAACAACGAACAAAACTAACCGAAAGTTCTAAACCAAGACAGACTCAGGAAAGACTGCAGGGAGCCAAGAAGGTTGAGATTGATGCTACTTATATAGGTGAGTCGCCTTGGTAACCATAATCAAACCTTCCAAATGCGCCAAATGCTATAGCAGTTACAAAACTTTCAGATTCAAAACAGAGTCGGTCCTATCAAGGGCACCGAGAGCTCACTAAAGCCGAGGGGTAAAAAGTTCGCCAAGACCGACACAAGGGAAGCTTCCGGGGGCGTCCAGGGTTCTACAGATGCCAAGAGCAAAGTCTCGTCTTTCATGGGCGCCAAAACTAGCAATGGTATCCAGATTCAAACCTCGCCATCGCGCCTCCCATATTAATGTAAGAACTTTTCCTTTGTAATCAGGGTAAATTCAATTTTGTAGAAAGTTGACGTTTTTTCAATAGGAAATTGAACTTGTGTGAAGAAAACACCCATAAACAAAAATGGATGAGGGAAAACACACATAAACACAAATCACTCAGCCAAAACAAATTGACTTTATTCACCTATAACTTGAGTGGGTCTAATGGTTAAGAACATGTGTTTCCTCTTAAGAAATCACAAGTTCAAATCCAGAGGGGGTAGGGTATGTATACCTTTGTTGACTTTACAAATGAAAACATTGAGTTGACTATGGTTAAAGATGGATATATATATCATTTTCTAAATATTTAGAATATTAAAAAATGCTAAATCTATTTATTAAAAATAATGATATCTTCAATATAATATATATATCATTTTCTAAATATTTATATTAGAATATTAAAAAGTGTTAAATCTATTTATTAAAAATAATGATATCTTCAATATAATATATATACCATTTTCTAGTCAAGTGGTTGTATCTTGGTTGGGGTGGGGAGTTTTCTCCTCCCCACTCGGGTAGAGTCTCATCTATGGGACATGTTGCTCTTTGTGAACCAAATATTATTGAAATACTTGACCCTCCTATGTTCTCCAGATTTCCGGAGATTACTGTGGACCTAGCCTTAATTGCGTGAACCACACCACAATGGAAAATATATAGATGATTATTTTGTATCTATAGATGGATTGTATCCTTTGTATATAAATGAACTCACGGAAATAAATCTTGCAATCCCGATAAGGGAGCTCTATAATTTTATTATCTCGAACATCAAGATAAGATGATAAGCATGTTTTGTCTGAAAAAGAATGCATTCATTGCATTAAACAATGGTTTGATTCAAAAATTGATCAACAAACTTAACAGAAAAGGTAATCGAGCCGTAGAATATTTCTTTCCTCGCTACAAAAAACCCAATCTCGTTATTCTAAAAATGCTGACACATTATGGGTTAATCTTGAGAATTACCACACCATAGATTGTGGAAGATTGAATATTTAGAGGACAAACATTTGAGTGTTATTGGTTAATCTTGAGAAAAACCATGAAAGTCTAGGAGGGGGAGAGGGAAGGAGAAAACGTTGTTAGATTGATTAGAGATTTAGGCTTGATTATATTATCAGGTTTGTAGATTAAGTAGGTTAATTCTAGGATTCAACAAGTAGGAAAGAATAATAAATTAACAAACGATGATGGAAGATGGGGTAGGTGAAGAAGGTAAATGATTAGGGTTTATGAAGACGAGCTTCTCAGTTGGAAATGGATGGAGGATTTCCTCTAATCTATAGAAGTATGGAAAGGCAATCTCCTTACCTTGAAAGATCAATGCAGAGGTTATTGAGAATGATGCTCATCGACACCCTCTTAAGAATGATTTCACTTCATCTTCAAAGGTGTAACATGAGCCAAAGGAGGGATCTGGGTTTCACAGAGGAAGGACACATTGTGTTCAAGTCAACACCAATGAAATGAAGATCTCGATGTAGATTGATTGGATCCTAGATGGAGTAGCTATCAAATCTTAGATGTAAGTATCTAACTATATACTTTAGTGGTAAGAAGATACCTCTCCCATGTTTTCTATCTTGGATAAGGAAGATATGGTTTGAACCAGTTAAAGGTAAGATTTAGATATCCCCCTTAAGTAGAGGTTTTGTTCCTTATTATTTGAATCTTCTCATGTTTGAGAAGTAGTAATGGAGGGAAAGCATTTGTTTCTAGAGGATTTAGACCTCGTATTGTCTCCTTGGAACAAAAATTTCAACTCAACATACACAATAAAGCAAAAACTATTATTATCATTATTAAAATATAGGGCTCTAGTTTTGCAACTTTGCATCAAAGATGCCCTATCAAGGCTTGGTAAGTTTGTTTGGGGGGTGTGTTTTGTTTTTTGTATCATATTTTCCATTGTGTTTATGTCATCATATGATGCAAACAACTAAAAATACATAAGTAAAAATGATCCATGATTAAGTTTTGTGTCATTCTATCCCTGCATGTTAGGTGTAAGTGACTTTCAACTCACTTTTTTCTTTGTATTTGTTTGGAGTTTGTGGAGTCTTGATACTTGAATATTGTGGAGAGAATTTGGGTCTATAAGATATTTATTGGATCTTCCATTGGATCAAAAGTAAGAATATCCCACCATATTTTTTGTTATTTAAATATTTTCTTCCAGTTTATATAATTCATTGTGTTTAGTTTGATTTTTTTGTTTTTGTTTTTGGGTTTAGAATTCATTGGGGGAATGAAATTTGAAGGTAGGGTTTGGGATTTAGGAAAATAATTGTAGATCCATGGGTTGTAGGTGATAGGGTTTGTAAAATTAGAGGAAAATTTTCCTTGACTAGGGTTTTAACAATAAAGAATTAGGATAAATTAAACACGTTAAAATGAAAAACAATGTAAGAGTTTAGTGGAATAGGATTATCTCCCTAAATTTCAATGGATGTGCTTTCATTAGAATTAAATTTCAAAATCATTTGATGTGCCCCAATGTTCATCCCAAACCAATAACATAGTAGATTAGCATGTTTGACTTAAAGGTCATGGGTTCAACTACCATTGTGGTCAGCTTGTGTCTCTTCCTGGATTAGGGACTCTGACCAATTTGTTATGTCGTGTATAAATATTGTCTTTTTTTGTTTCGAAGAATAAAAATGAAGGCCAATAAAGTAAAACATGTTTCATGTGTGGTTGACAAAGATAATGTAAATGTGATGGCACTAATTTTATCCGTAAGGTGTTCCTTCAACGTCAATGCATGTTTACCTTTTCACTGGTACTAAAGTAAAAGTAGTGAGTTTCTTTTTATGAAACAATGGTTTGTCCTATGTGTAAGGAATATACTTTAGTTGCCCCTCGAGGTTGTTCTTTGTGAAACATTTTCCTTGTGTTTTATAATATTTATGAAAATAATAATAGTAATAGTAATTTTTACTAATTTTAGGTTTATGTGGTGTGCATTTTCATAGTTGGTATCTTCTGGATTAACCATAATAGAGTTCATTTTTGTCGATTTTTCAAATCCTTACCTAGATTCATCTTCAAGACAATTATTCAATGATTAGGGTAGTCGAACCACGTTATAAATACACAAATATGCAGAGAGATCCAAATAGGTCGACTTACATACCTAATTTCTAAACCCTAAGAGCGCAAAAAACTAAGAACAAGCAACTAGAAATAAACGAAAGTAGGAATTACTTTTTGATCTCTTCATCTTTTCAGGAAGTTTAGATTTGCGACCCTTCTTTCAATATTTATCCTCAAATTTTCCATCAAACAAATTTCTATCTATATTTCCCCTCCGTACAAGGCGGGAAATCTAGATAGAAATCTGTTCTATGGAAAATTTGAGGATAAATATTGAACGAAGGGTCATAGATCTAAACTTCTTGAAAAGATGCAGAGATCAAAAATTAATTCCTACTTTTGTTTATTTCCAGTTGCTCGTTGTTAGTTTTTTTGTGCTCTTAAAGTTTAGAACTTAGGTATTTAAGCCAACCTATTTGGATCTCTCATAATATTTTTGTATTTATAACGTGGTTTTGCTACCCTAATCATTGACTAATTTCCATGAAGATGAATCCAGGTAAGGTTTCAAAACATCAACAAAAATGACCTCGACAGTGGTTAATCCAGAAGATACCAACTCTGAAAACTCACACCACAAAAACTTAAAAGCAATGATTACCAACCTGTACGGAGGGGAAATTTGGATAGACATTCGTTCAATGGAAAAATTGAGGATAAAGATTGAAAGAAGGGTCGCAGGTATGAACTTCCTAAAAAGATGTAGAGATCAAAAACTAATTCCTAATTTTGTTTATTTATAGTTGCTCGTTCTTATTTTTTTGGCGCTCTTAGGGTTTAGAACTTAGGTATTTAAGATGACCTATTTGAATATCTCTGCATATTTTTGTATTTATAACGTGGCTCTACTAACCTAATCATTGACTAATTGTCCTAAAGATGAATCCAGGTAAGGATTCAAAACATCGACAAAAACGAACTCTACTGTGGTTAATCCAAAATATACAAACTCTGAAAACTCACACCTCAAAAACCTAAAAACAATGATTACCACCCTGTACAGAGGGGGAATCTAGATAAACATCCGTTCAATGGAAAAATTGAGGATAAAGATTGAAAGAAGGATCACATATATGAACTTCTTAAAAAGATGCAGAGATAAAAAACTAATTCCTCTTTTCATTTATTTCTAGTTGCTTGTTCTTAGTTTTTTTGCGCTCTTAGGGATTAGAACTTAGGTATTTAAGCCCACCTATTTGGATATCTAGATGCATTTTTTTGTATTTATAATACGGTTCCACTACCCTAATCATTGACTAATTGTCTTGAAGATGAATCTAGGTAAGGATTCAAAATGTCGACAAAAATGAACTCTAATGTGGTTAATCCGAAATATACCAACTCTGAAAATAGTGATTTTTTTTATTGTGAAAATAATATTATTAATAACCACTTTGGGGATTTAGAGGTAATGTAGAGATGTTCCATCCATTAACACTTATTCATGTGACATTTTTGTTTATTATTCGATATGAATTTTTGTCAAGTGGGTCTCTCATGGTCATTGTTCCTTTTCCTATTCAAAGTGTTTTCATGTTGGCTTTGCTACTGAGTTGATCTGCCAAATTGACTAGGAAGGTGATAGTTAAGAGTTCTATAATGCCCTACATTCCATTTTTTAGAATTTGGAAGTGGTTGGCATCGCCTTGCACTAAAGAAATGGTGTTAGGTGCTTCTAAAATCCCTTATAAGCCAAGGGTAAGCTCTAGGTTTGAGCACAAAGAATAGTAGGTGATATTCATCGTTTGGATGTGTTTTCCAAAAGTTTTATACCAATAGTCAATATCTTCTCTCTCTTTTATCCAGGTTACACTGCCCAAGGAAAACCCCCGAGTACTTCCCCTTATTTTGAGGATGGTACCCAAGGTAAACTCTAGAATATTCATGGCCCAAGGCCGATCAACAACAAGGCTTGAAGCCATTACAACAATAATTGTTAAGAGCTCAACATGTCACTTACGAGAATTGAACCTAGGTGGGGTGGATAACAATTATTCCTCCCAACCACCCGAGCTAAACCCAATTGACTGGAATAGTCAAAATCTTTCCCTAGAGATTTAGAAATTGTAATGAATAACATTGAAATCAAGTTAAGGTTTAAGGGAAAAGTATATATCATTTTTTATTTATTTTACCATATTTCATCAATGAAGTTTCGTCTATTTTTTTAATATTATAACAAAAAAATGATTCGAGTAATCTTAAAAAGTGTCAAAATCCTTTAAAACAAAATTCTCATCAATAAAATGGAATTATAACTCTCCACAAAATTCAACTCAAATTTTTTAAAAAAAATCCACTTATAACTTACTCATAATATATTGTATCAAAACAATAGTTACACAATACCTCATCTCTAACATCATGAACAAAATTCTCATCAATAAAATGGAATTATAACTCTCCACAAAATTCAACTCAAATTTAAAAAAAAAGATCCACTTATAACTTACTCATAATATATTGTATCAAAACAATAGTTACACAATACCTCATCTCTAACATCATGTTTAGGATATCATATACAAAGTGTATTCACATTTCCATTCCCTTTTTATAACACATTAATCCAGTGGTTATTTCATTAAACATTCATTGGTTGATTTAGTGGAATGGTTAATTGATTGAAGATCTTTATTTTAATTTGGGTGGTACTATTTTTATTGAAATATTTAGTTAAATTGGACTCTATGAAATTATCTATAACAATGTTTGCATTGATTTAAGAATTGATACATTATTACAATTATTTAGCTTTGAGCTTTCACTTAATATAAAGTGTAGAGTAAATTAATCCTATAGTAAATGGACTCTCTTTTTTGACACAAATCTGATAAGAATTTGGTAGAAAATTCACTCAAGAGTTTAGTTTTACCATTATTCAATGCTTATGCATGGTGAAACAATGCTCATAGGAGTTTTGTCCAATTTCAAATTGACCTAGATAGTAAAAAATTTGATGGGAATTTTGAAACTATGGAACTCTAATCTCCTATATCCTCAGTAAAAAAATAAATGTAAGTTTCGAAACTATGGAAACTCTAATTTCCTATATTGTCAAACTCTGACAACTAAAAGAAAATTTGCTGCAAATTTACATGGCTCTATCAAGTGTTTTGACATATTTCTTGGGGACAATTTTTTTTTGGCAATAATGCAATAGGATAAAAGATTATTCAAAATGGTCTTATTTTTAGCAAAATTTCAAGTGATAAATATAATAGAAATTTAGATACTCAACATAGTTTCATGGGTGAGAGTTTTAGGAGCACAACTCTTCTATATCCCTCAAAATTTTAAAAATCTTCAAATAAATCCAAAACCTTAAAAAAAATTAAACATACTAAAATTACACTCTCTAAATTTGTATTTCATCAAATTCACATTTCCCATGGTGTGGTAGTAAACCACTTGTTACATGGAGAAAAATGACAATTGTGTATCAGTTGTTGTGAATTTATAGATGTATTTTTCTTTATCTTATGAATTCACCCGTGTTAAAATATATTTATTAATTAGAATACAATGAAAATTGTTGAGAAAAATGATATTGAATATATTGTTTAATAAATAAATATTAAATAAATTTATTAATTTTTTAGTTAATTAATTAATTAACAAATTGTTAGAATTCTAGGGTAAAGATGAAAACAACAGTCTCTTTTTAAATTTTAAACAAGACAACTCAGATCAGGACAACATATATACAAATAGAGCTCTGGCTTATGTTAACAGCTGAATGATATAGCTCAGAAAAATTCTGATAATGACCTATGAGTAGTTCTTTAATTTAAGACAAGAACAAATTTCAAGTCATAGACAATTATCTCAGTTCTATGAATACAATAGAGATCTAGGTTCCAGAATGTTCTAATGATAACAGTGCTGAAAAACTTATATCTCAATAACAAAATCTCTTCAACAAGTAACAACAGATCTTATGTAGATGTAGCAACAGAGTTATAACAGCAGATCTATCGATCTAATTCTGAAGTAAAACATTTCTAATTGTAGCAGCAGATTTATAACACAGTTCTGATACTATACTTCAAACGTAAGCAAGGAG
>JASDQU010735649.1:11728-69517 GCA_032191745.1 Picea mariana | reverse complement strand
GAAGATATTTATTGGATCTCCCATTGGATCAAAAGTAAGAATATCCCACTATTTTTTGTTGCTTGAATATGTTCTTCCAGTTTGTATAATTCATTGTGTTTAGTTTGATTTTTTTGTTTTTGTTTGATTCATTGGGGGAATGAAATTTGAAGGTAAGGTTTGGGATTTAGGAAATAATTGTAGATCCATGGGTTGTAGGTGATGGGGTTTGTAAAATTAGAGGAAAATTTTCCTTGACTAGGGTTTTAACAATAAAGAATTAGGATAAATTAAACACGTTAAAATGAAAAACAATGTAAGAGTTTAGTGGAATAGGATTATCTCCCTAAATTTCAATGGGTGTGCTTTCATTAGAATTAAATTTCAAAATCATTTGATGTTCCCCAATGTTCATCCCAAGCCAATAACATAGTATATTAGCGTGTTTGACTTAAAGGTCATGGGTTCAACTACCATTGTGGTCGGTTTGTGTCTCTTCGTAGATTAGGGACTCTGACCAATTTGTTATGTCATGTATAAATATTGTCTTTTTTTGTTTCGAAGAATAAAAATGAAGGCCAATCAAGGAAAACATGTTTCATGTGTGGTTGACAAAGATAATTTAAATGTGATGGCACTAATTTTATCTGTAAGACGTTCCTTCAACACCAATGCATGTTTACCTTTTTACTTGTACTAAAGTAAAAGTAGTGAGTTTCTTTTTATGAAACATTGGTTTGTCCTGTGTGTAAGGCATATACTTTAGCTGCTCCTCGAGGTTGTTCTCTGCGAAACATTTTCCTTGTGTTTTATAATATTTATGAAAATAATAAAGTAATAGTAATTTTTACTAATTTTAGGTTTATGTGGTGTGCATTTTCAGAGTTGGTATCTTCCAGATTAACCACAGTAGAGTTCATTTTTGTTGATGTTTCGAATCCTTACTTGGATTCATCTTCAAGACAATTAGTCAATGATTAGGGTAGCAGAACCATGTTATAAATACAAAAATATGCAGAGAGATCCAAATAGGTTGGCTTAAATACCTAAGTTCTAAACCTTAAGAGCGCAAAAAATTAAGAACGAGCAACTAGAAATAAACGAAGTAGGAATTACTTTTTGATCTCTTCATCTTTTCAGGAAGTTCAGATCTGCGACCCTTCTTTCAATATTTATCCTCAAATTTTCCATCAAACAGATTTCTATCTATATTTCCCCTCCGTACAAGGCGGGAAATCTAGATAGACATCCGTTCGATGGAAAATTTGAAGATAAATATTGAAAGAAGGGTCATAGATCTAAACTTCCTGAAAAGATGCAGAGATCAAATATTAATTCCTACTTTTGTTTATTTCTAGTTGCTCGTTGTTAGTTTTTTTGTGCTCTTAAGGTTTAGAACTTAGGTATTTAAGACAACCTATTTGGATCTCTCATAATATTTTTGTATTTATAACGTGGTTTTTCTACCCTAATCATTGACTAATTTCCATGAAGATGAATCCAGGGAAGGATTCAAAATGTCAACAAAAATGACCTCTACTGTGGTTAATCCAGAAGATACCAACTCTGAAAACTCACACCACAAAAACCTAAAAACAATGATTACCGACCTGTACGGAGGGGAAATTTGGATAGACATTCGTTCAATGGAAAAATTGAGGATAAAGATTGAAAGAAAGGTTGCAGGTATGAACTTCCTGAAAAGATGTAGAGATCAAAAACTAATTCCTACTTTCATTTATTTATAGTTGCTCGTTCTTAGTTTTTTGGTGCTCTTAGGGTTTAGAACTTAGGTATTTAAGCCAACCTATTTGAATATCTCTGCATCTTTTTGTATTTATAACGTGGATCTACTAACCTAATCATTGACTAATTGTCCTAAAGATGAATCCAGGTAAGGATTCAAAACATCAACAAAAATGAACTCTACTGTGGTTAATCCAGAAGATGCAAACTCTGAAAACTCACACCACAAAAACCTAAAAACAATGATTACAACCCTGTACAGAGGGGGAATCTAGATAGACATCCATTCAATGGAAAAATTGAGGATAAAGATTGAAAGAAGGATCACATATATGAACTTCCTAAAAAGATGCAGAGATCAAAAACTAATTCCTCTTTTCATTTATTTCTAGTTTCTCGTTCTTAGTTTTTTGGCACTCTTAGGGCTTAGAACTTAGGTATTTAAGCCCACCTATTTGGATCTATCTGCATATTTTTGTATTTATAACACAGTTCCACTACCCTAATCATTGATTAATTGTCCTGGAGATGAATCTAGGTAAGGATTCAAAATGTCGACAAAAATGAACTCTAATGTGGTTAATCCGAAAGATACCAACTTCGGAAATAGTAATTTTTTTATAGTGAAAATAATATTATTAATAACTACTTTTGGGATTTCGAGGTAATGAAGAGATGTTCCTTCCATTAACACTTAATCATGTGACATTTTTGTTTATTATTCAATATGCATTTTTGTCAAGTGGGTCTTTCATGGTCATTGCTCCTTTTCCTATTCAAAGTGTTTTCATGTTGGCTTTGATACTGATTTGATCTGCCAAATTGACTAGGAAGGTGATAGTTAAGATTTCTATAATGCCCTACATTCCATTTTTTAGAATTTGGAAGTCATTGGCATCGCCTTGCACTAAAAAAATGGTGTTAGGTGCTTCTAAAATCCCTTATAAGCCAAGGGTAAGCTCTAGGTTTGGGCACGAAGAATACTAGGTGATATTCATCGTTTGGATGTGTTTTCCAAAAGTTTTATATGAATAGTCAATATCTTCTCTCTCTTTTTTTCCAGGTTACACTGCCCAATGAAAACCCTCGAGTACTTCCCCTTATTTTGAGGATGGTACCTAAGGTAAATTCTAGAATCTTCATGACACAAGGCCGATCAACAAAAAGGCTTGAATCCATTACAACAATAATCGTTAAGAGCTCAGCATGCCACTTATGAGAATTGAACCTAGGTGGGGTGGATAACAATTATTCCTCCCAACCACCCGAGCTAAACCCAATTGATTGGAATAGTCAAAATCTATCCCTAGAGATTTATAAATTGTAATGAATAACATTGAAATCAAGTTAAGGTTTAAGGGAAAAGTATATATCATTTTTTATTTATTTTACCATATTTCATCAATGGGGTTTCGTCTATTTTTTTAATATTATAACAAAAAAATGATTTGAGTAATCTTAAAAAGTGTCAAAATCCTTTAAAACAAAATTCTCATCAATAAAATAGAATTATAACTCCCCACAAAATTCAACTCAAATTAAAAAAAAAATAAAAAAATCCACTTATAACTTACTTATAATATATTGTATCAGAAAAATAGTTACACAATACCTCATCTCTAACATCATGTTTAGGATATCATATACAAAGTGTATTCACATTTCCATTCCCTTTTTATAACACATTAATCCAGTGGTTATTTCATTAAACATTCATTGGTTGATTTAGTGGAATGGTTAATTGATTGAAGATCTTTATTTTAATTTGGGCGATACTATTTTTATTGAAATATTTAATTAAATTGGACTCTAGGAAATTATGTATAACAATGTTTGCATTGATTTAAGAATTGATACACTATTACAATTATTTAGCTTTAAGCTTTCACGTAATATAAAGTGTAGAGTAAATTAATCCTATAGTAAATGGACTCTCTTTTTTGACACAAATTTGATAAGAATTTGGTAGAAATTTCACTCAAGAGTTTAGTTTTACCATTATTCAATGCTTATGCATGGTGAAACAATGCTCATAGGAGTTTTGTCCAATTTCAAATTGACCTAGATAGTAAAAAAATTGATGTGAATTTCAAAACTATGGAACTCTAATCTCCTATATCGTTAGTAAAAAAATAGATGTGAGTTTCGAAACTATGGAAACTCTAATTTCCTATATTGTTTAACTCTGACAACTAGAAGAAAATTTGCTACAAATTCAGATTGCTCTATCAAGTGTTTTGACATATTTCTTGGGGACATTTTTTTTTGGCAATAATGAAATAAGATAAAAGATTATTCAAAATGGTCTTATTTTTAGCAAAATTTCAAGTGATAAATATAATAGAAATTTAGATACTCAACATAGTTTCATGGGTGAGAGTTCTAGGAGCACAACTCTTCTATATCCCTCAAAATTTTGAAAATCTTCAAATAAATCCAAAACCTTAAAAAAAATTAAACATACTAAAATTACACTCTCTCTAAATTTTTATTTCATCAAATTCACATTTCCCATGGTGTGGCAGTAAACCACTTGTTACATGGACAAAAATGGCAATTGTATATCAGTTGTTGTGAATTTATAGATGTATTTTTCTTTATCCTATGAATTCACCTGTGTTAAAATATATTTATTAATTGTTGAGAAAAATGATATTGAATATATTGTTTAATATATAAATATTAAATAAAATTTATTAATTTTTTAGTTAATTAATTAATTAACAATTTTTTTTCCAAGAAAAAGTGCATTGCAATGTGACACAAAATGTGATGCAACCTAAAAATTGCAATGCAAAAGGCGAGGTCAAATGAAAAAAAACAATAGAAACAATGTTGAAAAGAAAAATAAAAATGACACTGATATAACATAAAAAATGATGCCAACGTGTCATTTTGATGCACAAAATGTGTGCAAAGTGCCATTTTGACATGTGCACTACATACAAATGGCGAAAACTAACATAAGAACTAACACCCCCAAATGCATCGGATTTTGCATCAAACCTTCTAGAAAAAAAGAAAAAAAAAATGGAAGAATTTTGACAATAAGGCCTTGTATTATAGTAGTGTTAGTGTGCTTTCCTAGTCTTCCTTTGCATCTCTAATGATCAACGGGTACTAAAGAAATGAGGAATAAGGTTGATATTTTTTATCAAGTGGCAAAAAAAACCCTAAATATGGAAGGGGAACTTCTAGAGGTTTTAGTACTAATGGAAATTTATGGGGAACTCCCAAGTTATATTTCTTTAGTATATGGAGATGTGGAATGGCGAAATATACTAGACTATGAAAAAATCTCATTATGGTTTTGATTCTATTACAATATTAGACATATCTTCCATGTCTATCTCAACAAATGTGGAGACTTTAGAAAAAGAAAGCGTAATGGGGGTAAGGTCTTGGGAAAGGTCTATGAGGTTTTACTAAGATCAAGGATGGTAGGGGCACCTCCTTGGATGTTGGTAGGGTTCAACACCCCCCACCCCCTCCCCCCAAAAAAAATAAAAATAAATAAATAAATAAAGGTTGGTTCTACCACATCGATGAAGGAAAATAATGAAGTTGATGGTGCTAATTAAAGGATTTTAATAATTTCATGCATGTATTGAGAAAACGAGAGTTTTTTTCATCCTATGTGTTTGATGATGAACAATATGTATTGAATGGATAGGATTCTTAATGATTTATAATATGTATTGAACAACCATGATGTTTAATATTAATCTTGAGGAAACATAGTGAAATTTTGTATCTTTCTAAATTAATGCTTACCACCAGAGCTACCATATCCTACAAGATCTTAATGTTTTGCCTACAAGTTCCCCATATTCTTTTCCATTTGCATATTTCCTCGATTTAATTACATTATTTCTTGATTTATATCCTTTTTTCCAACAAAATAAAGAAAGATAGGGAATCATGTAGGTCCTTTTAATTCATGTAGATTCATTAAAAATATATGCATCAGGTTAACTAGTTACAACATGTAGTTTTTACAGAAGGTTGATATGGGTTTCATGGTAACTATTGTTAAGACATTGTTTTTTAAACCATCTTTACAAAAATTATAGATAGCTCATGACACCTAACCAAACTTTTCCTTCTTTGCCAATCTACACAAGATTTCAATTTGTGCATAGGCTTGGAGATTGTGTGTTGGAAATATTGATTCCATTGATGTCGAAGATAGGGGGCGACTATAAATCTCCAAGATAAATATTACAATCCTACATATCTCCAAGAAAAATATTGGAAGATGGAGATTGTTGGAAATATTGTTTTTGGATTTTCAATGGACAGTTTGGATACCCTATCTTCGAAGGGGTTTTTACCCTACATACCTAGCTTAAATGGGAGCACAAGTTATATGGTTGGAAATATTATTCTGAGACCTTTCCAATAGTATATGGAATTCCCTCTAACTCCCTAGGAATGAGAACATATGAATTTTTTCGTCCGACAACCCAATCAGAAAATTGAGGTCGGCTCAACCAGTCTTTACAGGTTGGCCCTAAAAGTGGGGTCATAATTACTATAAATACATGATAGATTTTCACATTTATAATATAACCAAGCAAGAGATCAATTTTGAGGTGTGCAAATGTGATCTAAGGTGCGCTAAATGTGTCAGGGTGTCTTTTTGGTATCTAAAGGTGTGCAAGAGAATTCTAAGGGATTTTCTTGGGGTCTTTCTTGTTCTCAAGGTGTGTTATGAAGGCCTGGAGGTCTGTGATTTTGTTGTATGCATTGATATGAGGTTGTGATGTTTTTTTATGTGCTATTATAAGGTTGTGATGTTGTCTTCATGGATTATATTATGGGAATGATGATATGAGGCTTGCTAGCGCATGAAGGCTAAATGTGACTAGGGTTTAAAGGATTTTCTATGGAATGAAACATGTAGGTGAAGTCAAAAGTACTTTTTGTATGAATATCTTAGATTGGTGTCTCCAAATGTCTTGTTGAGTTAGTGCTCAGTTGAGGGGATTGGTGTCTCCAATAGGTTGGTGCCTACAGGTGTTGTTGGGTTGGTGCTTAGATGAGGAGATTGGTGTAACCAGTAAGTTGGTGCCTACATCTTGCTGAGTTGGTTCTTAGTTAAGGAGATTGGTGTCTTCACTAGGTTGGTTCCTACAATATTTGTAATAGTAGGTTGGTTCCTACATGAATTTATAAAGATACGTTTTATGTTTTTCTCCCGATTGGGTTTCCATGTTAAACTTTGTTCATTGTGATTTGAGTTTATACACGATTATTGTTTCTCAGTTAATGAATGATTCATGAATGGTTAGAGAAAGTAAAAAGTATCTTATACTGATTCACCCCCCCTTCTTGGTATAAGAAAAAGTTAAACAATTTGTATTAGAGTGGGTTCCTTCAAAAAAAATTTAACCATGGAAAGGAATATCTTGAGAAAATATGGACTGTAAGAAAGGTATCCCTATAAATAGAGCTCCTTTGTTCGATGGAACAAACTATGCATCATGGAGTATAAGAATGAAGATATATTTGAAGGACATTGGGTTTGGTATTTGGGAATTAGTCACAACAAGTTATACAAACGAAGTTGGGAAGGATTCAAGTGAAAACAATGCAAAAGAAATAGATGACATCTTAAGTGGCCTATCAGATTATGATATTATCAAGGTAATGAAGTGTACATCGCCTAAAACATTTGGCACAAGCTACAAAACATTTATGAAGAGAGACTGAGTGAAGAGATATTAGATGATTGTTCCAACTGTGAATCAAGAACAAAAGAAGCACAAATTGTGAGAAAGCTAAAAGGAGGACTTGGAAAATAAAAAGGTAAATTACCCTTCTAATGATTTATGTGTGGTAGAATAGGAAAATTTTCTACTAAGTGTCCTGTTATCACATGATTTGTATCTTGGGAAAAGCCCAACCCAAACAGCAAGTGTGTGATACAACTGGGAACAACTATCACTATCACCTCAATAGATTTCCCCATCGTTTTAGTGAAGGAAAAGTACAACACAAAGAAGGCTTCTCGAGTGACCCTAGGGGGATTGTAAGGGGAGAAGCAAGGAGCTAGAATAAAACCCCTATAGGTCACGGTCTAAGATGAAATTGAGGCTTGAGGAGAGATTCTTTGGAGTTGGTAAATGGTTTCCAACATCGTGTACCTACAAAACAATGTTAGAAAAAACAAAACATGACCAAATATGATAATATAAGCCTCAAGACAAGTGGGGAATCAACAAGAAACCTTGCTGTCCAAAAATTGCAGTAGTAAGGAAATATATATCAATAATGAAGAAGTTATAACACCTACAAATTAAACCATCAAAATCAAGTATATGATATTGGAAAATAAAGCTTGCAACTAGTACACAATGTTCCAATGTTTAGACCAAGAATTTGATGACAAATGAGGGATGTAAATGAGTGTTATCAACAAGTATTTATGATAGTCCAATGTCTGTAGCAAAATATTTCTACAACAACAAGTTCTAGCCACTGAAATTAGCAAGTAAACCACCTAATCAATAGCTTATTACCAATAAAACAATTATCACAACTTACGAGTAATTTTTAAGTCGTAGAGAAGTTGGAAAAGAGTATGAAAGAGTGAGTTTGATGCAACTTGTTGGGCACAGGCCCATTTTGGAGTAAAGACTAATTTTGGAGAATAAAGCACAAATAAGGAAAAGACAGATGGAAGGAAAAGAAACACGTGTAAGGTAAACGCACACGCAGAGGAAGAAAGCATGCGAGACACAAATGCAAGAAGACCTAACCATGCTAGGGTTAGGGTTTTGGTAAGAAGATGTAATGGATAGTAAGACAAAAACATGTATAAGTAGGTACCTAGGAGTACTAGGTCGAGGGGTTGTTCTCTTATGGTTGGTCATTGTTAATTTGTCGTTAAAAGACATAATGACTGTAAATCTGATCTGTTTTGTAAGATGTTGAGTTGAGGAGAGGAAATAAGGTAGATCATGAGGGTTAGATCACATGATGAGGAGCCTGGTATGATCTAGTCCACCTCATTGTAGATATCGATCTGTTGAGGAGGATTGTAATGCGCACGACACTATAGTTTTGGAAACTCCATAATAAAAGACCAGAGCAACCAAATCTTTGTGGACATAGCCCATAGGGGGTGAACCACAATAGATCATATGTTGTGTGATTGAGTATTGAGTATTTCCTTTGCTGTCAATAATTAGATATTAGATAAATGCATGAATGAATTAGTTAGATCTGTTATTTTACATGCATAAATAAGAATGACATATTAATCAATATAAGATGAATGTTAGATTAACCAAATGAAGATCACATAGTGTAATCCAAGATCCCCACTCATTCTTAGGATGCAAGCACCTGAGCATTGCATCCACCCATAAGAATTGTCTCAGGTGAGACTGCTCAGTGCATTTTGTGCGTTGTGTTGCCTTCTGGTTTACCAGGAGGGCTAGTATTTTTAGGGGGTTTTGTTGGAAACCATAATAGATCTGAACCTGGGTCATCCCAAGAATGGTAGCAAGAGTGAAGTAACCAACAAATGGTTTTGTTTTCGGTTGGAACATAATGGGATTGAGTGAATGAGATCTATTGAAGAATCGTGAAAAGAATGTCAGATCTAGTGAGAAAATGTTAAAAATAATGAGAATATAAAAGCGAATGTTTAGATTGTGGAACCCAATGAAGGTAGAGATCGAGAGCTGGTTGAAAACAAAGGAGCCAGAATTTGCGCAGAAAGATAACAGAAACCCGAAGTTAACACCACACAAATATATGGACAAGAACATATTCAACGACTTGCATGAAGTATTTTTATGTGATTTCCTGCATGTGTTGTAGGAGTGGATATTGAGGTTGAAAGATAACTACCCTACAAATCGGGTCAGAGAGCTAGCGTAGAATTTTGTGGAATTGCGTAGTTACAACAAGTTGACAATAAATTTACGCATGCAGTAGATTTCTGGTTAGACAAAATTGTTGTAGGATTTATCACAAAATTTGTAGCAGATACTGCGAAGTCTTAAGGTGCAGTAGAGCAAGAGTTCCTAAAGGGACCTAGAGGTAGGTATATCAGATCATTGTATACTTCCATCAAGATTTTACTATATAACAAAGGTGTAATGACAATGGCATCAGACAACTAAATTTCCCTGCGTGCATGGGGGAAGGGGGGAAGCACTGATAAGAGTCGAAGAAATGGAGGAATNGCAAGAGTTCCTAAAGGGACCTAGAGGTAGGTATATCAGATCATTGTATACTTCCATCAAGATTTTACTATATAACAAAGGTGTAATGACAATGGCATCAGACAACTAAATTTCCCTGCGTGCATGGGGGAAGGGGGGAAGCACTGATAAGAGTCGAAGAAATGGAGGAAGAGATGGATAAAGGAAAGAAGGAGGAGGCATTGGACCCAATCATGATGGAGGAAGACCAGATCAAGCATATCATGGAAAAAACTGGAAGAACGCATAGTGGAGCACCCTACCAATACAAGATGAGCAATAAGAAGAGGGTCATAGCCGCAAGGGAAGGCTTGGCAAGCGATGAAGAAGAGGTAGAGGATCTATGGGATGTGGAGAAGATTGAGGAAATCCTGCATGCGACATATGAAAGGACGACAAGAGGTCCAAGGGTAGGAACCGAGGGAAGAACTCTTATCCATATCAGTGTCAGTGTGGAACCCATAAACCCATGTGCAACTAATACACTAGAAAGAACACCATCGTTTAGACAACCAAATTTTAGTGGAAGAAACACAACAAGAAGTACATCTACATAGGGAGAAACAACTAGGGAAGCTAGTTCGGGAAGCATTAGTCAAGGATCTACACCACGTAGAGGTAGTATTCCACCATTCAGGATGGACGAACATGATTTCGCCATCAATTTACTAGAATTCAAGGGAGAGGCATTGGAAGACCCTGAGAAGCACTTGTTCATCTGTGAAAATATTTGGGAAAAAAAATAGATCACATATGAGGATACAAAACTTGCACAATTAGCTATCACACTAAGAGACTACACAATAGATTGGTACATGAGCTTAGATGCAAACAGTCCACCAGGAACAACCAGAACGATTGTGGATATCAAGAAGATGTTGATAAATGAATTCCAGAATCCTATCTCAGAGGATCAGTACATGAATGAGATGATGAGATTAGACAGAAACTGGGGGAATCTATCTGAGAGATTGACCAGAGATTTAAACGATTGAAGGGAAAGATGAAGCATGTCATGACAGATATGCAACATAGACACCTATTTGTGAATTCCCTGCTACCACACTTGAAATACCCTTTGAGACAACAAAATTTTCAAACCCAGGAAAAGGCTTTATAGGAAACCTTGCATGTAACATCTCCAGCCACCCATAGGCCGGGGTATGCTACCATCAATCCCACCCTTGGACTTCGTACTCTTACCGATACCTTCTTTATTTAATAAGGACACATAAGCTAAAATATTTAATGACATGCACAACAATATCCAACAAGCATGCATAATCTAAGATTTAGTTAAATGATAATTAAACTACATAGCAAAATATATTCATACACAGATAATAATATCACCATAGAAAGCACTTATCTTTATAAAAAGGCGACACCAACTGGCTGCAGACCAAGGGCGTTCCACCCATTCGTAGACACCACTGCTCCAAATCTCAACAGCAGTGTCACCCCTGAGCCAGGGCTATGAATCCACAAGGACAGTTCTAGAGTGTACTTGGGTTCCCAAACCATTCATCTCTCAATCTCTCACAAGTTTCCCAGCACCCACAACAATCCAAGTACCCAACTCTCTTCCACCCAGCCTGTACCACCCAAGAGAATGGACCTCCACCCTTCTCTGCCACACAGTCCCTCAAGCAGTTCTTCTCCTTATCTCTAGCTTTGCCATGCAGTCCCTCAGCTAGTCCCTTAGGCAGTCCTTCTCTGCCATGTAGTCCCTCAGGTAGTCCCTGAGGGAAAGAATGGTATGAAATGCAGAAGGAAAGGAGCAGATGAGCCAATGACCAACCCCACAATCAGACCATGGATGGGTTTAAGTATTTTCATGGGGAAATCAAGAACCTCCTGGCCTTCCCCAAGAAGCTCACGTAACCAATCCCCTCACTTAGAAAAAAAGGTTAATTAACATAGGAATAAACATTTATCCCCTCAAGCCCCCTCTCTTGTGGAATCATAGCCCCCTATAACTCTAGTCATTGTCCGTCTAGCAACCAACGATGTGTTTATTATTAATAATGATCAAAACATTACATTTCTTGGGCATACTGGCCCTTTAATAATTTTTTGGGCACCCTGGCCTCTCAGCATTGTAACAATACATTATTTAAAATGGGGGTTCAAAACCTAGGGTGTTACATCCCCTCCCCCTTATCTTGGCACTGTCCTCAGTGCATATACAAAATAGAGATCAAAATCTCAAATTTATTCAAAAATTTGCAGGTACTCTGCCCGCATGGAATCTTCATGCTCCCAGGTAGCATATTCAAGACCATAGCAGGTCCACTAAACTTTTACCAGCTCTATAAATCGATTCCAGAGAATTTTGACCTTTCTGTCCAATACCCACACTGGATGAACCTGAAAGTCTCCCTCTGTCTCTACCTGAATCATATTCCAATCAATAACATGGTTAGGGTCATGTACATATTTCTTTAGTAAAGAGACATGAAATACATTATGCACATTCATGGAAGCAGGCAATGCAAGCATGTATGCAACTGGCCCTATTCTGTCCAATATCTCAAATGGACCACATAATCTAGCTACCAACTTTGTACAACTACCCAATTTCAAAGATCTTTTCTTGGGCTTCACTTTCAAAAGTACACGCTCCCCTACTTTAAATTATCTAGTTGTCCTGTTCTTGTATGCATAAACTTTCTGTCTATCCTAAGATGCCTTTAAATTCTTCTTGATCTTGACCACCTGGTCTTCCATGTCCTTGAGCAACTCCGGCCCAAGTACCACTCTATCTGTTGGGTTGTCCCAACTTACTAGAGTATCACATTTCCTACCATACAAGGCTTCAAATGGGCTCATTCTCAATGAAGCTTGATACCCATTATTATATGCAAACTCAACCAAGTGTAAGTAATCTTCCCACTTAGATGGCTTATCCATCACATACATTCTCAGCATATCTTCAATTATTCGATTGACTCTCTCTGTTTGCCCATCTTCCTGGGGATGATATGTGGTGCTAGAGTTTAGATTTGTGCCAAATCCTTTAAACAATCCCCTCCAGAAATTGGAGGTAAACTTTGTATCTTTGTCCGAGACAATTGTCCTAGGTATCCCATGCAACCTAGCAATTTCCTTCATGAAAATTTATGCAATATTAGCTGCTGTATGTGTTGTCTTCACAGGCACAAAATGAGTAGCCTTTGTTAATTTGTCAACCACCACCATGATTGAATCATGTTTCTTATTCGTTCTGGGTAATCTTGTGATGAAATCCATGGTGATCACTTCCCATTTCTTCTCTGGGATTGGAAATGGTTGTAGCAAACCCGATGGGTGCCTATGCTCAGCCTTCACCTTCTAACATTCCATACATCGAGTGATGTAATCAACAACATGTTTCTTCATTCCCGGCCAAAAGAACTGGCTTCTTACTGTTGTAATCATTTTCTGGTAATTGGGATGTCCAACATAAGGAACATCATGCATTTCCTTCAGTACCAGATTCCTCAGTTCTCCGGAACTAGGAACATAGATTCTATTTTTATGCACGAGTAATCCGTCTTCCTTTATCTCATACTCCTTTATATTCTACTGTACATATCCTTGTTGTGAGCTTTCCTTTACCTGTGGGTAATGATGGTCTGTAATAAGACCATCTAAAATTCTACTCTTCAAGTCTGACTGATGCATACTAACAACAATAACATGCATGATATGCACTCTTCTACTAAGTGCATTGACAACTTTATTCTCCTTTCCCTTGATATGCTTGATATCAAAGTTATATTCACTTAAAAATTCCAGCCATCTTGTTTTCCTGACATTCAATGTTGGTTGTTCAAAAAGATACTTTAGGCCAATGTGGTCTGTCTTTAATTCAAATTTCTTCCCCATGAGATAATGCCTCCACATCCTCAAGGCGTGAACAATGGCAACAAGTTCCAAGTCATGTGTGGAACAGTTCCTCTCATGTTCCTTAAGCTTTCTGGACTCATATCCAATGACATGTCCATTTTGCAGGAGGACTCCCCCAAGTCCTTCCTTACATGAGTCTGTATATACCACAAAAATTTCATTTGGTTCATCAATCTTTAACACAGGTGCACTAGTAAGTAATTCCTTCAACAGATTAAAATTATTTTCACACTTGAGTGTCCATTCAAATTTAGTTCCCTTCTTTTGAAAAGAAGTGATGAGATGAGAAATCTTAGAGAACCCTACTATGAACCTTCTGTAGTAGCCAACTAATCCCATAAAAGAACTAATGTCTGACACATTTCTCGGTGTTGGCCATCCTCTAATGGCTTCGATCTTCTCTGGATCTATTGCTATGCCCTGCTCTGAAATAATGTGTCCCAAGTAATGGATCTTCTTTTGATAAAAAGAACACTTACTCAACTTGGCATACAACTGATGTTCTCTCAGTACTTTCAATACCAGTCTTAACTGATGTTCATGCTCCTCTTCAGACTTAGAATAGATAAGTATGTCATCCAAGAATACTATGAAAAACTTATCGAAATAATTTCTAAATATGCCATTCATTAAGCACATGAAGATAGCTGGTGCATTGGTCAGTCCAAATGGCACCACTGCAAATTCATAATCCCCATACTTGATCATAAAGGTTGTCTTATGAATGTCTTCTTCCTTGATTCTTACCTGATGGTATCCTACCCTCAAGCCAATTTTTGAAAATATCTTTTCTTCTCTTAGTTGATCAAAGAGGTCATCAATTCGGGGTAGAGGATACTTGTTCTTTATAGTGTACTTGTTCATCTGTCAGAATTCAATACACAACCTCAAGGTTCCATCTTTCTTTTTGATGAAAATTACTGGTGCTCCCCAAGGTGAAACACTTGGACATATGTACCCTTTCTTCAACAATTCCTCCAACTGCATTTGTAATTCTTTTTACTCTGGTGTGCTCATTCTGTAAGGTGTTTTTGACACCGAGGCATCTCCTGGCACTAAATCAATTGAGAAATCTATCTCCCTCCTTGGTGGAAATCCTAGTTTTTCTTGGAATACATCTTCAAATTCCTATAGCACTAAGAAATATTCAAGCCTTGGCCCCTTTGTATTATCTGGATCTTCCACATGAGCTGCATATAGTTGATATCCTTTCCTAAAACATCTTTTTAGCTGTAAGGTTTAAATATCCCTTATAGAGATGGGTCTTGGAACTCCTTTCACAGTGCTCTGTTTTCCATTTCCATCAAGACATGTAAATTTCTTGTTATGACAATCTAAGACAACATGATGCTTGTCCAACCAATCCATTCCAATCAGAATATCCTAAGGCCCCAATGGTATGATATTTATATCCATACTAGTATTCACACCATTAAGACGTATGGAACAACTTCTGACCATATCATGGATTCTTCTTTTGGTTCCAGTGGCTAACTGAACCAAACTTTCTTTTCCAAGTTTACTTTTCTCCAAATGAAATCTATCTGCTATCTTAGGATCAATGTAGCAATGACTTGTTCCTGAATCAATCAAAATAACAACAGGCTGATTTATGATCTTACCTTCCACCTCGATCATATTGGACTGGTACTCTGCTTGTTGATCATTTAAAGCCGCATAGATTCTTCTCATATCTTCTCCTGTTGTAGCCTCTTGGATGGTGTGCACAGTATTCAATCTATCCTTTCTGTGTGGGAAATCCTTGTACAGGTGATATTCCTTGCATCCCCAACATTCAATTGGTGGTCTTCCCCTTTTTCCCAAGGAATATTCCTTCTTGGAATCCCCCTTAGCATACTGATCTTGATGATTTCTATTAGGCTCATTCCTATTGAAGGGAGGCTTGAATCCTTTCCTCCTCTGATTGGACTTCACATTTTTCTTTTCCTTCCAATATTTATGCAGGGATTCTCTTCCCTAGCCTTGCTCATATAGGTATTTATCCTTCCTGATGGCCTTATTCAAGGTCTTGGGTTCATCATACTTGATATTTTCCTTATAAAAGGTTGGTAGTCCACTTAGAAATATTTGTATTTTCTCTTTCTCATCACCAATGAACCTGACATACTTTAACAATCCCAAGAAATTTTTCTCGTACTCTACCATAGTCATGCTTCCCAACCTGAGTTCAAAGAACTCCTGCATTTTCTTGTCATAGAAATGCTCTGAGAGGTACTCCTTCTGGAAGTACTTCTTGAACTTCTTCCAAGTGATCCTACTTTCATTAACATGTTCCACTTGCTTTAGTTGGTCCCACCACATTGCAACTTTCCCGTGTAAATGGTTGGTGGCAATCCTGGCTTCCAGGTTGGATGAATAGTTATGCAAATGAAAATATCTCCTGAGCCCAAGAAACCATGCTTCAACATCATCTTCCCTTTCTCTTTCACCCTCAAAGGAAGGTGGCTTGAGCTTCCTCATCTCTCCTTGCAAACTATCTACCTATTGTTTCCTTCTTTGGTGTCTGACAGGAGACACCTCTGGACTGCTTACGGGATCATTCAATGCATACAAATTTCTTTTTAAGTAAGGAGGTGAATGGTGTCCATGAGCTCTGCTATCACTTATGGAATAACCAACTCTTCCAACATCATCCCTTCTTTCATGGCATCTACCTTCTTCCTCTTGTCTTTAATTTGATCCCTTCTTCGTTTGTCTCTGCAACTGATTTAATCTCTTCAACACTCGAGCATTTATCTATATTTTCTCTCTCATCAGTCTCTCATTGTTTGCTTTGTAGCTCTTCACTTCCATCTTCAGGATTCTTATCGTTTCTATTAAAGTTTTCTGCTCTCCTTTTCCCTTTCATCCATTGGACTCTATCTCTACATTACCAACTCTGGTATTCTCACCTTCGACCTCCTTATCATGATTGGAGGCTCCCTCTCCTTCTTCCATTTTCTCAATACACATCATGAGTTGATGTGTTTAAACCCCTTAATTTTGCAAAATGTGCAAGTGACCATTTTGTTAGAATTATGCATACGATAAACAAAATTACCAAACCATGTTATAGGTCTCTTTATTTTTTTGTTCATGGAGATCATATCCCCATTCTCCGAAAATAATAGTGTCCTGTTATCCTTGGCTAACACAAAGTTTTATCCTACGCAGGAGCTTCCTTCAAACCACCTTCCCAGGTGACCACGACTAGAAACCACGGCTAAATCCTTCCTTAGCACTTTTCTATCTCGAAGACCACCAATTCGGCTCTTATCCCTCCTTACCTTAGCTCTCAATCTGCATATGACCATGGCCATGACCCTGCGCTTCACTGAAAAAACACTTTTCTAGAGCTTCAAGACTTCAGAACTTTCAGCCAGGATCGGATCAACGGTCCTCGTCCTCTTTCACAATCAATGATTGAGATCCACTTTGGGACTCCGTGCTTTGGGATTCTAAACTTTCCTCACTTGCCTCCTCCCAGAATGCTTTTACCCAGAGTTCATGATCTGCCGACGAGTGTCCTCCCATAAATCAGTGGCTGTGAATCACTTCAGCTCTTCGAGCTTCAAAAATTTAAAAACTTTCCTCCTGCACTTTCTCCTAGAGTGCTTTCACCTGAAGTCTACGATCCTTCGACCTGTGTCTTCTGAAATCAACGGTCAATATGTACTCGAGCCTTTGGGAGTTTTCGACCCAACGCAATCTATCAAATCTTTCCCCACTAGAGTGGCCAGTCTCCGGACTGCACGAATTGTCACCACGAGGTGAAATACTGGAAGCGGACACATGGCCCAATCAAGTGGGTGCCACATGTCACGTTCTAATTGAATTTTCAATAATCCAAATGCCCAAAAATTACTGACATGTGGCACACATCCCATGTGTCCATGTCATCCCAGGTGATGTATGCAAGCCACGTCACTTCAGGAATTCCAGGATCCACATCACCTCTAGGTGATGTCATCATTCCCCATCACTTTGGCTCTTCGGGCTTTGGGACTTTGGGAGTTTCTATACTAGCACACTTTCAATTCTCCCGAACTCCAAATTCCCAAACTAACCAATCTATCTCCATGTGTCCTCCTGGATCAGATGACTAAGATTCACTTCGGGTCTTCACCCGGAGTCCATGGTTCTACACCACGTGTCCCCCTTAATCTGACAGTTGAGGCTTACTTCGGGTCTTCGGACTTTGGAAATCTCAAATTTCAAAACTTATTTGGCCCCACTAGATTTTATCTGAAGCCTTGGATTTGGTGACGCGTGGCTCTTGATAGATAAATGGCTGAGATCCTTTCGAGTCTTTGGGTTTCATAAATCTCAAACTTCAAACCTCCTCAAAGTACACGGGATTCTGTCGCGTGTCCTCTTGAATCGAACGGTCGAGGATTACTTCGGGCCTTCACCCGAAATCCATAGATTTATGCCACGTCTCTTCTAGATCAAATGACCCAGATTCACCTTGGACAATCCGATGCTTGAGATTTACTCCGGACAATCTGGTGACTGAGATCTATTTTGGATGATCGGACGATCGATATTTACTTTGGATCTCCGGCTCTCCGGGCTTCAGGAGTTTCAAATCTCAACTGAAAACCTCTCGAACATGTTTCTCTAGAGTTATTGATATGCTGACACGTACCTCTTGGTGATCGACGGCCAGGATCTACTTCGACTATTTCACCTCCTCCTCATCCACAAACTTCTGGAGTTGTGGATCTCACGCCACCTGTCTCTCCTTGAAGATGGACGGCCCCAAACTACTTCGACTATATGGAGTTTCGATGTTCAAGCCCTAACATGTCACATCACTTGCTGCCTTTCCATTTGCGGGGGCACACATCGACGTTTTGGAGTAACCCGATTTTTTCTCCGTAATTCTCCTGATGCTAACACGTAACCCCTCGTTGAAACTGTGGTTTAGATTGCAGGACTGCCTTGAGGAATTATCTCCTTTGCAACTTGGCTCCCCACAATGACGGTTGTCCGTTGATCTCTCTCTCCAATGGGATCTGACGGTGGTGACCTTAACCCTTGCTTCCTTTTCTTCAGACGACCCCTGTTCACCTGTCCTTCGATCCAACAATCCCAGATCTCTCCCAATCCTATAGTGGAGATCACTCCTGAATTCGAAGGGGATGGTCATGATCCTTCGAACCCCTTACAACGAGTCTCTGGTGATCTAACTCCTGCATATATTCTACAATTCCATTCCTCCTGAGATTTTCAACTCCACGGTCAGAGTTCGATCTATAATCATGAGACTCTGACCAACAGACCTGGCCCATACCGGCCCAATGTTTCAACCAAAAGCTTGGATACCAAACTGTAACATCTCCAGCCACCCATAGGCTAGGGTATGCTACCATCAAGCCCAACCTTGGACTCCGTACTCTTACCAGTACCTTCTTTATTTAATAAGGACACCTAATATAAAATATTTAACAACATGCACAATAATATCCAGCAAACATACATAATCTAAGATTTAGTTAAACGATAATTAAAATACACAGTGAAATACATTCATACATAGATAATAATATCACCATACAGAGCACTTATATTTATAAAAAGGCGACACCATTTGGTTGCATACCAAGGATGTTCCACCCAACCGTAGACACCACTGCTCCAAATCTCAACAACAGTGTCACCCCCGATCCAGGGCTATGAATCCACAAGGACGGTTCCAGAGTGTAATTGGGTTCCCAAACCATTCAACTCTCAAGCTCTCATAGGTTTCCCAACACCTACAACAATCCAAGTACCCATCTCTCTTCCACCTAGCCTATACCACCCAAGAGAATGGACCTCCACCATTCTTTTCCACGCAATCCCTTAGGCAGTCCCTTAGGGAAAGAATGATACGAAATGAAGAAGGGAAGGAGAAGATGAACCAACGAACAACCCCACAATCAGACTAGGGATGGGTTTAAGTATTTTCGTGGGGAAATCAAGAACCTCCTATCCTTCCCCAAGAAGCTTACGTAACCAATCCCCTCCCTTAGGAAAAAAGGGTAATTAACATAGGAATAACCATTTAGCCCCTCAATCCCCCTCTCTTGTGGAATCATAGCCCCCTATAACTCTAGTCCTTATCCATCTAGCAAGCAAAAATGTGTTTATTATTAATAATGATCAAAACATTGCATTTGTTGGGCATACTGGCCCTTTAATAATTGTTTGGGCACCCTGGCCTCTCAACATCGTAACAATACATTATTTAAAATGGGGGTTCAAAACCTGGGGTGTTACATTACAACTAGAAGAGAACCAATATTAGAAGACAAATACAACAATAGAGGGGTTGAAGGAGGACCTGAAGAATCTAACATTTCAACTGAACCAGAACATGAGTAAGGACAAAAGATAAGTTGTTTGGTGTACCACATGTAGGACAGAATGACACCACAAGAATTAATGACCAACTTTCACATAGTACATGGCAATAGGACTTCCAAACTCGTTGCCAACAGGAGGACTATGGTGTGAGATATGTAAGACACATGGGCATGATCCATATCATTGTCCAATGATGCAAAAATACCAGACAATGCCTAAGAGTTCATATTGCAACTTTTGTAAGTCAGTGGGCCATGATGACAAAGATTGCAGGACAATGGAGCTTATGAGGGAAAGAACATCAGACACATATAGGGCGCAGGAAGAATCGATGACAGGGAAACTTGCACCACAACTTAACCAAGTACCAGCTTCATATAACACTACACCACAATAATATAACACTGTGCAACCATAATACAATACCGCGCAACCACAATATAATCCCACGCAGTATAATCATGTACCTCAGTACAATGCCTCGCGAGGAGATCAAGTCGGTTACAGAGGTGGAGGATGAAGTAGAGGAGGCTTTGGAAGAGGCAGAGGACTGATGGTATTCCATAACTGTGAACAACTAGGGCACTATGCAAGAGAATGTCCACTTCCACCTGCAACATGTATGTATTGTCACGCATAAGATTATGACACAAAAGATTGTCCAACACTATTGGGAAGATCCAGGAAAAGAGAAATCATAACAATTAGAATGTTTAATGGATTTCTGCAAAAGCAAGGGATGGTGGAAGAAATATCAACATAGTTATGCGTGGAAGAGATAAGATATGAGATGGCACAGTAAGACAAGATCCAACACAACACCAATGGGTGAAGAAGAATGTTGAACCACAGAAAGATTTTTATGCGCAGAACGAAAATGATTTATTCATGAAATATAGACAAGAATTATCGAAGTTAGATATTGCATCTACACCAACTGCACAACATACTCAGGATGTACCAATGCACGAGATGCCTTCATCACTGGATCACACTAATGAATTATAACCCCTAGGAGAAGTACTATAAAGAATTTTCTGCAATCCTGTGTTAAACTACTGAATGATCCATCATCTGTTAAGGTATTAAAAAATATGTTAGAAATATGTAACACAGAGGGAAAGCTAGAGAAGAAAACAATTAATCACTTGCATACAAGGAGGAGGACAAGTAGAGAGTTCAGGCTGAATGCCAACATTGGATATTTCAACATGGGGGATATTATATTGGATTTAGGATCCGAAGTAAATGTGTTACCCAAGAAGACACGACAATGTATGGGAGATCCCACATGAGGATATTCACTTGTTCATCTGAAGCTAGCCAATCACCATAGAGTTCCGTCAATTGAAAGGCTAAAGGTTGTGATAGTAGATCTGGATGGAGTGTGCACTAAAGTCGATTTCGAAGTGATAGAAACAGTGGATGGCACAAAACCTTATCCGACATTGCTTGGATTGTATTGGGCATTTGAAAACCAAGAAATAATCAATTTGAATACAAGGAATATGACATTCGAGTCAGGAGAATAGAGATTCGTCGCGCCACTAGATCCATCAGAAGAAGAAAGGTTTGTAGAACCCACTTTCTTAGACCTGGAGGAAATCAACCACTTATACAGAACCACTGCATGAGAAGAAAATTAAGTGAATCCAATTGTAGATGGGGTAATCAGTTGGAGAAGTATCACATCATGTGCGTCAGACTCAAATATAAGGTTGGATAATTGGCAGCAGAGATTACATGAAGTATCCACAAGAAGGTGTGCAATAATAGACCGCGCAGTAATATGGGTAGGTACAAAGGTAAGAGAACCTCCCAGTTTTCATGGGGTGAATGACTTAGAAGAATTCCTAACAAGATACGAAGATGAAGTGTTAGAAAATCAAAGGCTCTTAGCCTTGGACATAGCACTCAAGGCAACACCTGCAATATGGTGGGGTGCGCTCAAAAAGAAAGCCAAGGACTAGTACCAATGTAAGTGATTACTGCACATTAGATTTGGCACATAACAAGGAAGAAATTAAATGAAGAGATATGATGGACAGGGGACACCAACAAAAAACTTGGAGAAGTGCAGAGCACTATGGAGAATGACAACACCAAAAGAATGGCTTCATCACTTCATTCACACATTGGAAGGAATTCCAACAAACTAGTATGTAGACCAAGAACTGCGCAGAGGCACTGCAGAATGGACAACATTACAACAAAATTTTATAGTCATTTTCTCATTTGAACATGAGAACCCCAACATTGATTTAGCACTCAAACAAATCAGAGGGGTGATATTTATTAAGGAACCAGATGTTGAACTTATAACATAGGATCAACAACAAAATAGACAGATAATGAAATAACTATTGTCATGCTATCATGTACAGGAAGAAGCACCAGATGAAGATGACCCACGTAACATTCAAATTATGGAAATTGAAGGAGAAGGAGAGGTGGAAGTTCCACCTCTTGAATCATAAGTATTTGTTGCACCAATCAAGGTGAAGAAAGTAAATATTGGGACAAATGATAATCCCAAAATGGATAGCATTGGTGACTACTGTGATGAACAAACAGTAGAAAGAATAACAGAGTTACTGCGTGAGTACAATGACCTGTTCCCAATGACCTTTGAAGATATGAAAGGAACAGAAGGAGAGCTAAGAGAGATGAAGATACCTCTCAAACCTGAGGCTAGATCAGTCAGACAACAACCATATAGACTAAATCCAATATATAAGCATAAAGTAAAAGCAGAAATTGACAGAATGTTGGAAGCTAGAATCATCAAACCAATAGAAGAATTAGAATGGATAAGCCCTATGTTAGTATAGGAAAAGAAGCAAGGAGGGATAAGGATTTGTGTAGATATAGGGAAATTGAATGATGCTTTCCTACATGACACTTTTCCCACACCTTTTAAAGATGAAGTATTAGATAATGTAGGAGGCCAGGAATCATACTCAATAAAAAATGGATTCGCAGGCTACCGTTAGATCAAGATAGCTCTAGAAGACAGGTACAATACCATTTTTTCCACAAAATGGGGATCCTACTAGTACATAGTCATGCCTTTTGGACTGAACAATGCACCAACAATATTCTCAAGATTAGTCATATATGCATTCAAAGAATTCATCCATCAGTTTTTAGAAGTATATTTGGATGATTGGACAGTCTACAGTCTGTTGAAAGATCATGTAGAGGTGTTAAGGTTGATGTTGGAAATATGCAGGTAGTGTCAAACATCATTAAATATCAAGAAGTTCATTTTTGGGACACCATTTGGAATACTATTGGGCCATATAGTGTGCAAACAAGGCTTGCTAGTATATCTTTCCAAGGTTGCAGTGATTGTCAATTTACCACCACCAAAATCAGTACGCCGGTTGAGAGAAACATTGGGATACACATGATACTATAGGAAATTCATAAAAGGCTATGCATAGATCATTGTGTCGATGGAGAGATTGTTGAAGTAAGATAGTAAATTTCAGTGGAATGAGGATTGTCAGCGAGGGTTGGACACTCTAAAAGAGAAGATGGTAAAAGCATCGATACTAGTATTCCCAGATTGGGAAAATACATTTCATGTGCATGTAGATGCATCAACCATAGCACTTGGAGCTATTCTGGCACATCCATGAGCTGGAGAGTTAGACCATCCTATAGAATTTCCAAGCAGAAAATTGTCAGAGTCAGAGCAGAACTACAATACTACAGAAAGAGAATGCCTAACAATGGTATATGCACTACATAAATTCAAACACTATCTACTTGGGAAACATTTTAAAATGTTCACAGATCATTTTTCCCTCAAATACCTAGTCAATAAGACAATGTTGGGGGGAAGGATTTGTAGATGGTTACTATTGTTTTAGGAATTTGACTTTGAAGTGATAGTCAAACCAAGGAAGTTGAATGCAAGACCTGATCACCTGTCAAGGATCACCGATGGAGAAGAACCTACAAATTTAGAGGACATATCCACTGACGCACAATTATTTACAGTCCAAATAGCTAATGAATATTTCGTTGACATCATTCAATACTTGAGTATAGGGACTGGGTCACAATAATTCAACACTGCGCAGAAGAAAAATATGGTATTCATAGTTGCAGACAATCAATTGATTGCAAGACACTTATACAATATGGGCGAAAACAACATTTTGAGAAGATGTGTACTAGAACATGAGATGCCTAGGATCTTAACATAGGCACATGATGGAATAGATGGAGGACATTATGTAGGAAAATATACCACTTAGAAGGTATTGTGCACATGACTAGGGTCACCGATCATCCATAGAGATGCAAAGGACCATTTCCAGAGATGTGATGTATTTCAAAGGGTTGGAAAACCTAATAGACAGGATGAGATGCTCCTAAGACCACAAGTAACCTTGAAAGTATTCGAAAAATGGGCAATAGACTTTATGGGATCAATTAACCCACTAGAAAGGAGGTCAAGAGAAAGGTATATCATTACTGTGACAAAGTACTTAACGACATGGGCAAAACCAACACCAATACAAGATTGCAACATAGAGACAAAAACACACTTCCTGTTTGAGCAAGTGATCACTAGATTTGGATGCCCAAGGATTTTGATGAGTGACCAAGGCACTCACTTCATCAATAGTATTATCAATACTATGACTATGGAGTTTGAAGTCTATCATCAAAAGAGTACACCATATCACCCTCAAGCAAATGGAACAGTGGAATCCTTTAATAAGATCCTAGAGAATGCATTGAAAAAGATCTTCAATGTCAATAGGGATGATTGGGATTTGAAGATACCAACAATATTATGGGCATAAAGGACTACATGCAAAAAAATGACAGGATAGACACCATTCGGGTTGGTGTATGGACAAGAAGAAGTGGTGCCATTGTAATTTTTGGTACCTTTGAGCGTAGCATTAATCACCAACATGCCATAACGAGGCACAATACAAGAAATGCTAAGTCAACTAGTGGAGATGGAAGAAGATAAGATTCTAGCAGGATTTCACCAAGAAGTATAGAAAGCAAGGGACAAAGCTTGGCATGACAGACATATTAAAATGAAGAGTTTCAAGGAGGGAGACCTAGTCTTGGTGTATGACAGTAAATTTCTTTAGCATCCAGGAAAATTCAGAATGCATTGGTTGGGACCATATGAAGTGAAGACTGTCATAGATGGTGGAGCTGTATAGTTGAAATATTTAGGAGGTATATAACTCAGAGGAATGATCAATGGAAGTCGACTGAAACTGTATAGGGACAGTCGACCTCCTAGTACTTAGAAAGTTACTGCGCAGTAAAGATATATGTATATAGTGTATTATAGTAGAAGTAAAAAAAAAAAGGTTACTGCTCTAGACATCAGAAGACAATGCGCAACAAAAATGGACTTAGCGCGATGAAAATAAAATTCCCACGCACAACGACTACATGACATGCCGCGCAGTTGGAAAACTCAACACATTGGAAAAAGGACCAATGATTAGAAAAATGCGAAAATTTGAAAAATGGTGATTACGACAAAAAGGCATCAACTGGCAGCAATTGTGGAATTCAATGCAAAAGTACACATAAAGCACCATTACATTAACCAAGCCGGGGAAACTTCTCCGATAATTTTCATGACTTGGATATATAAAGGGGAAACACGGGAAACATAAGACTCATTGTGAAATAGTGAATTTGTAGAGAAATAGAGCAGACAGAGCGAAAGTGAGTTGACAAAGAATATAAAGCGAACCAGTGAAGACTTAGTCAACAAAAACCAACCATTACCCACGATGGCACCACCAAATATGGGTGTGCCGAGCCAAGCAAGGAGGAAAACACGAAGTAGCAGGGCACCAAGGGAGGCAACAAAGGTCGAACAGGAAACCAGAAAGATCGAGGAACTCGTCGACGTCGACACAATTCCTTCACAGTTTGAAGCACGTATAGACCCTACGCTAGTGGTGAAAGAAAGGTAGGGTCCAACCACGTTGGCCATGGAAGTCAACCTAGCCAGCAACACGCAGGGACATTCCATGCATAACATGGGAAACCCACCAGAAACCGTAATGGCCGAAGGATTCCAATAGGTAAATGGCCAAGCTACTGCACAAATGGAGGCGACAGTACCCAAAAACACCAGAGCAGAAACCATGCAGAAATAGGAGGGTCTGGTAGAGGATATCATTGGTCAACCGAACTTTGATGTAGATTGGAGACAGATGGAGGCAGGGTCCTCAAGTCAACAGGAAAAATAGAAGGGAAAACAACATATGGCGCGATCTTCGTGCAGGAATCCTAATGCAAAAATTGTTATCTCGCGCATTCCGAAAGGAGTGCAAACCATGCCAACACTACTAGGTTGCGTGGAGAAACTAAGGTACTCAGACCATGATGTGGATGACGTAGGAAAATTCCCCTAATTTTTGCAGTAGGTCTACCTGGACAACATAGGGATAGGGCCCTTTCAAGACCCCATCCAATAACCAAAGCCATGGGAAGCAGGTCTAGAAAATAGAGGGATCCTCAACCTGTTGGAGATTCCCCACTTTGAAAGGGGGAAAGAGGTGAACAACTACGTCAAGCAGTTGATAGCAGTCCTCCATGGAGGATTCCTCTGGATGGAGTAGCCCATCTCCATAGATGTATAGCTAATATCAAAAATCATAGGACTACCATCGATGGGTGAGAACCCCGCGCAATACCTGGATGACAAAACCAAAGAGAAGGTGCTAGCTAAAGAAATGAAGAGTACATATGGGATAAAGAGGGGCTCACGTGACATTATTATAAAAAGGTTTAGCGATGTTGCGACACAGATGGACACCAAACTCATGGCCTGTAAAATTTTGAGAAAATGTCATAAGGAAGAAGTCCCTGCCGCGGTCGTCACAGCTGCAATGCAGTGTGCGAATGGCATGTCGCTCATATGGGCCCCTTACCTGCTCAACCTATTCATGGAGGACTGCAAAGACATGCAGAACCTTGGCACAGAGTTCCACTACTCGTGGCTACTCATACTAATTGGCCTGATGGGGTGGATAGAACCCCCATATTCATACTTCTATAGCCGAATAGCTTGGTGTCGCGCAACACGATACACATCATTGGGGAGCAACTTTGACCCCAAGAATAGAAGCACAAACACGAGTACCTTTTCCAGGTACTTTATAGAAATACAAGAGAGTATAGACAACACTTGGCGAATTACACCAGAGGTGGTCGCACAATTCAAGGACATAGCCAACTTCAAGGCATTCATGCACAACATGTGGATCCAAGCGCGTAGGGATCCAAGAAAGGAGTGGCTCCAATTAAGATACTATGTCACGAATGAAGACATAGAAATGGCTATGAGAGATTGGCTCGATGACTGGAAGATTCCAGACTTAGCTCAAGAAGTACCTAAGGGTACGAAGGTGGATGCAGGGCATACCAAGACACCTGCAGGAGACAAAGTTGTGCCCCAAAGGCCGAAACAAATGCAGAAGCCGACGCAAAAAAATAAGGGGGGTGTAACAAAGAAGGATGCGCAAGCAAGAAAGAAGGACATTGCCTCACAACAAAAATAACAAGGAGCGGGGGCTATGGGAACACATGGAACCCCCTTAGCAACTACTCCACCAGAACCAGGGCCACCTAAGTGACCAATTTCATAGGCATGATGAACATGCAGGAAAGCAAAGGTGCATAAAGAGTCGCCCGAGTACACGATCACAAAAGATGACATTGACCTTGTGGCTGAGAAGGTGCAAGACTGCGTCAAAGAAGACTTTGAAGAATCCAAGAACCAAAGGGTGTAGATACAAGATGACCTTCCTGGCATAAAGTAAGTCCTCAAGCAAATAAAAAACTATGAAGAGGTATGAAAGGGGAACATAATCCTTCCCCTAGGGAGAAACAACATCAAAAACAAGGACTATGCTACAAATGGAACACACTGTTCACAAAACTATCCACGCGAGTCCAACATTCAAAGTAACAAATGACATGTTGCAAATGGATGAATCCACAACATAGGTGTCACTGAAATATTTGGTGTAGGTCGACATGGTATTAGTTAATATACCCACAAAGGTTTTGTACAAACTCCAAGTCAATTTCACATAGGAAGTGCAGTCACGCGCGAGGATAGACGCAGTAGAACCATAGGAAACTTAAAGTGACAAGGAAGCATTGGAGCTCGTGGTCGAATAAGTAAAGTTTGAGACCAGATAAGAGAAAGAGTGCGCAGATAATATTGAACAAGGGGTGACAACATTCTATAACCACCTTTCGGGCAACGTGTAGGCCGAGATTCCAATGATATTTCCCAAACCATTGACCACCACAGGCAATAGATTGAGGAACTAAAGGAAAAATTGACTCTGACGACTCCACCTGAGGTTAGGGAGCAGAGGAAAGCAGAAGCTGCACTCCAACTAGTAGCGTTGGAGAAAAAAGATAACAAAGAAGCATAATTGTTTGACAGAACAACGCAGCTTTGGACACCGCTGGAAGAAGATGAGCAAGTCCAGTGGTGGGACCAAGAGGAAGAGAGAATAAGTGCAGAAATCTAGGACCTCAAGAAGAGATAGAAAACATTGGGAATCATTGATCATTTAAAAGAAACGCAGGACATGAAGAGATTGCAGGCTGAACTAAAGACAAGGTAGGCACAAAAATGGGTGAGACAAGCACAGATGGAACCCCTCCAAGAGAAAGAAGCAGAAATGATCTCATAGCTGGAGGCAGAGAAGAATATTATGACGCAGACACATGCATAATGCACAACCATAGTTCAGGAGAAAATCACAGTGCAAAACTTAGAAGCGCTTACAGAAAAGGCCGCGCATGTCCAAACACAAGGAAGGGGACTTGTAGACAATTTCCATAGTCTAGTAGAGGTTGTCAATGGAGCGCACAGTGCCTAGGTGGCTCGGTATGAGCCACATGTTAGTGTTGGGGGCTTTTTGGGCGCAGACCCATTTTGGAGTAAATACTAATTTTGGAGAATAAAGCACAAAGAAGGAAAATACAACTGGAAGGAAAAGAAACAAGTTTAAGGTAAATGCGCATGCAGAGGAGGAAAGCATGCGAGGCATGCATGTAAGAAGACCTAACCATGATAGGGATAGGGTTTTGGTAAGAAGATGTAATGGATGGTAAGCCAAAAACATGTATAAGTAGGTACCTAGGAGGTCTAGGTCGAGGGGTTGTTCTCTTATGGTTGGTCATTGTTACTTTGTTATTAAAAGACAAAATGACTGTAAATCCAATTCGTTTTGTATGTTGTATAGATGAGGAGAGGAAATAAGGTAGATCATGAGGGTTAGATCACAAGTTAAGGAGCCTCGTGTGATATAGGCCGCCTCATTGTTGATCTCGACCTGTTGAGGAGGATTGTAATGCACATAGTGCTATAGTTTTGGAAACACCATAATAAAAGAGGAGAGCAACCGAATATTTGTGGATGTAGCCAGAGGGGGTGAACCATAGTAGATCATATGTTGTGTGATTGATTATTGAGTATTTCCTTTACTGTCAATAATTATATATTAGATAAATGCATGAATGAATTAGTTAGATCTCTTATTTTACATGCATAAATAAGAATGACAGATTAATCAATATAAGATGAATGTTAGATTAACCAAATGAATATCACAGAGTGTAATCCCAAATCCCCACTCATTCCCAGGATGCAAGCACCTGAGTGTTGCATCCACCCATAAGAACTATCTTGGGTGAGACTTTGCAGTGCATTATGTGCGTTGTGTTTCCTTCTGGTTTCCAGAAGGGACGATAGTTTTAGGGTTTTGTTTTGGAAACCATAGTATATCTGAACCTGGGTCAACCCAATAATGGCAGCAAGAGTGAAGTAACCTATTAGAAAAATAGGATCGTGGAGCAATAAAATAAAATAAATGCGGAAATAAAACACAGAAGATACACAATACAATAGAGACACAAATATACGTGGTTTACCTAGTGTGGGCTACGTCCACCAGAGAAATTTCCAGGTCCTTCCTTTATTATTATCCAAAAAATGAAGGGATACAACCTACAACACACCCACCGTAACTTCCTCTTCTTTCTCTCACAATCTCCTCACTTAGAATACAATATTCACGATGATAAATAACTGTAATACATTTCCCTCATAAAAGAGGGTTTCCTTCTAGGGAAAAAAACCCTAACATAACTTCTACCATAAGATATGTGACCTTATAATGAACGGTCCAGATTTACAATGAAATTACAATATACATTTACAAGGCAATTTTTCCTTCGAGGGATTCGCCCCCAACCCCTGTCGGGGGCCCGCTTTCCCTTGGATCCCATAGAGGGAGTAACCCCCCTCTACACTCCTCCGCATGGAGGAGTGTACATTCTTCCAGGGTGTAAATCCTTCATGGGGTATAAACACGGCTGAAAACAAAGATATTTGAATCAGGAAGATAATCAGGCTCCACAACCAATGGTAATCAACACAACCCTAATGGTTGTAGATTAATGTTTGTTACAACAACACAATCACTTATAAAATCAATATGCCCTTGGAGGGAAAGAGATCCAATAACGTATATAATTTAAATCCAACCTTGAACAATTCAATCTCTTAAATTTCATGTTTACCAATGCAACAACATTCAATCTCCAATGCAATTAGTGTCTTATCTATTGGGTTAATGGAGTCTCTTGCTTGATCACAACCATGTTAAACTAGAGTTTAATGATGTTCTAGGGGTGTAAACCCTCTTACTCCCTAGAGAAGATAAATCCTAGCAAGGTTTTGCTACAAAGGTGTAAACCCTCTTACTCCTTGTAGCAATCCTTAAGCCCTTTCAATAAAAACAACAAAAATTTCCTTGATGGAGGGTGTATGCCCTTATAATCCTCCAAGGGTTTGATAATATGATCTTGAAATTAAGAAGAAAAACACAAAATTGCAGAAACTCCTTACCTAATCCAAGAAATAACATGAAAAACCCTTACTTATCAAAGATATTGCAACGATTTTCCAAGAAAAAAACATCCAAGAGAAATCACTAGCCTTTATTCCACCAATGGACAAGTGTAGCATCCATTTTTGCATAAGAGAAAAAATATAGTGAATTTCCCAAAAAGGACGAAATTTTAGTCGAAGAATGATTCTCCAAGTGATAAGTTATGCGAAAATGAAAAATGACTTGCCTCATATTTATATGAGGAAAACTAAGTCATAGTTTGCCCACTTTACAATTAAATCCATTATTTTAGGTCTAAAACCTAAGTTACAATGCTTAATTGAAAATACATCTTTCTTTATTTTCCACATAGGCTACAAAATAACCAAAAATAACAAAATGATGGGACACTAGCCCATAAAACCTCTCTCCAAGGTGGCACGTGTGATAGAAAAGCCTCCAAAGATAGAAGAGTGCCACATCATCCCCAAATCAAGCCATGGATTGGGGCTTCAAGCCCAAAACACCACCAAGTGCACCTAAATGGTAAAATTTCTCCTCAAAGTATGATGTCATGCTCCAAGGAGAAGATGTTAGGGCATATGAGGGTGATGTCACCCATTCTTCATGTCTCTGGGCCATGTCCAAGTGCTAGAGACTTAATTTCAAGTGCAATGTTCCTCTTTCAAGGCCTCCAATGAGTGGGTCACTACATCCAACGAATGGGATTTCAATCCCCCATGGAGATCCAAGTGGCCTAGTCCCTCCATGAATGTCTTAAACCGGGCAAGGACTTGCAAAGGAAAACAAGTATGCACTCCAAGGGTCCACAAGTCACATGTATCATGCCAAGTAAGCCACATTTAATAAAATAACCACCTAAACATGTGCATTAAATCCCCCCTTTTCAAACTAAACAAATTCTCAAAGACCTTATAAAATTTTCCAAATTTAAGTATGGGAGGGTTTTCATGGTGCCCTATTGGGTAGACCAATCCCCATGTCAAGGAGTGTTTCCAAATAATACCCTCTCTAATTCATGTAGTGAATATGAGGTGGATGGGGTATGAATTTTTGGCATGTGGTTCTTGACATATCAAGGGCTCATATTGTCTCTTCTATGGGTGCCTTTATGGAGGGTGTGTTGCATCCTTTGTTTGCAATACAACATTTTTCTAGCCCTTTATTTCCTTTAATTTATTATGGTTCAAACATTGAGTGATATGTGCAATGGAAAGTAAAGAGCACCGCAATTCCACTTGAAGTTAGGAACACATTGAGTGTCATATGTACTAGAAATTAAAAGACATCACAAATGCATTCCCCCATCAAGCGGGACATTTATTAATTATTTGTTTTCTTTTTTTAAAGGTCCTTCATTTTTTATATAGAAGTGTTTCATTGCTCTCATGACCTTAGGGAGAGCATATAGAAGGATAATTTATGGCTTTAACTTTTTCCAACTACAACACCTCTGGGCCTTTAGCCCCTTCTTCCCATGAATTGAGGTACAATCCCTTCTTGGAGTCAATGAACCCAGAAACCAAAAGAATGAGTAAACATAGGGGAAAAAGGTGTGAAAAGTGGTAAGTATATGTGGGAATGGTACGATGACCCTTCAAGGAGACCCCCTAGTAGCAACCCTTTCCTTGAGGGTGACCCACTTACTAGGAAACCATGTCAACCACCAAGGTGAAATAAGGAAAAAGGTATAATTTCCAAGAAAACGCTCTATAATCAATAAAGGACACTTTGAAACATGCTCAAATGCTTCAATTATTAAAGTGACACTTACCATGAGACCAGACTTGTTACCTCATGAAGAAATACCTATTGTCCTTTATGGGCCAGGCTAGTGTGGCGGATTCTATTACCTGTTGACAATGTATGGTGATGTGTGGTGGAGAGGATGACCTATGTTTGCTCAATGTGGGCTCAACTAGTAATATGGCTCTCGAAACTCCATGTCTTCTACCTGTGGGCCTCAAGACATCATCTCCTTAGTTACCCCTAGCCTAGGGGCTAACATCTGGCTCCTACGTGGGGACATGTGCTCTCCATAGAGCGCACGAGAACCTCAACATATCCTGGTAATACATGTGCCTACACATACTCAAGAAATATATTAGAGCATTGAGGGGTGGATTTCTCACCCTTTTATTCATATAATCAAAAATTCAAAATTTTGAAAATTGACAACCATTCCTTAAAAAAATATATATATTTAAAAAAAAAAACTTCTAATTAACATGTAATATGATTCAAACAAATGCATCACAAAAACTATGAATAAATGAAAATAAAGCAACATGTAAAACAAAGCATGAAATCAAACACAATTACACTATGATGAACACACAAATGCAAATGCAATAAATAAAATGACCTACCTACTTACCTGGGGGCCAGGGCCCAGGGCCCACGAAGATCAGGTACCGTCAACATAGGGTCGGAGGATAGACCCATCAATTGGTAATGGCATTTTACTCCCATCCATGGAAGATAAATAGTAAGTACCCTTCTCATATTTCTTCTTGACAATGTAAGGGCCAAGCAATAAAACTTCACTCATCTTGTCATACTTTCGCTTTCCCTTCCTCTTATCCCACATGAGTGCAAAGCTTCCTTTGTCAAATTGAACACATGGTGAATATTCAATGTAAGGATGTGTGGGAGGATTTGCTTCAACTATGTGCTTAATAACTTGTTCTCTCTCTTGATCCTTCTTAATCTCATCTTTCTTGAGTATCTTAATGGATCTTGAATCCTTTCCCTGGTATTCTACAAGATTCTCCTTATACTTATCTTTCTTTGGAAATAATGTATCAATGCAATCTTCTTGTGCAAAAGGTAAATCCCAAGGATCATACTCAATGACTTGAGGTGTCACATCATATTCACAATCACTCCAATAGTCGAGGCTATTTGGATCAACCACATGATTCTTCACAACATGTTGAAAATAAAAAATCTTAAATGTCCCATCCTCCATAGGGATATGCGCATAAGTGAGATCCATATTGAGAAAACCACCAAGGGTGGTGCACCATATTCTTGATAAGAGAATTCCCCAAGCATCTGGTACGTCGATCACAACCACATTCATATTCATTTCAATGTGTGGGAATTCCTACAGGTAAACTTTCACATCTTCTATGAGACTGTAAACCTTTACCTTCTCAGAATCAATGCCACACACATTTCCATAAGGATGGGTTTTCCTCAAACCTAGTTGCCTCATGACCTTCAAAAGTGTTAGGTTTGTTGAAGCCCCAGAATCCAACATACAATTTTTGAAACATAAACCATTTATGCCTAGAGAAAGATAAAAGGGAGGATTGAGTTCCCTCCAATTTCCATGATACCTAGTATTCAAGATTACTAGGGATCCCCTGCTTCATCTTGTATCTTCAAATTATTTAGGAATTCTTTCCTTATAGAAGGAATCTTACACATATCGAACATGGGAACCACCATATTCATCTTTCCAATCATATTGGGTACATCTATATTAAGGTGAATATCTCCATCTGTTTGTGCAGGTTGTGGAAGTAGGTCATGAACCAGAGGTGGAGGAGGCAGAAGTACTTCCTTCATTGTTGGAGTGGGTGGAACTGGTACTTTATTTATTCTTGAGTATGCCAATATTTCCCTTTTCCTCAACTTGTCCTTTAAGCCATCATCCATTTGGTTCAATATTTCCAACCAAGCTTGTCTAGCTGACCACTTCCTGATCTCTTCAAGTTGTTCCTTTGTGATGTCAATGTGTTCATCATCTTTTAGCATGTAAGTTGTGTTAATGAAATTTAACTTGTCCATAGTGCCTGAATATTTTTCTTCCCTCTGTCTTGGGAACTCGTGTTCTGAATGAGGTTCTTCACAAGTAAAACATCACAGTGATCCCTCCATCTTGACCATCCCAAAATGTTCAAGGTGTTAGGTGCATTTGCCTCTTGTTGCGGCCTTGGTCTCCAACTTGTGTTTTCCCTCTATTGTCTGATAAATTGAGGTCTTGGAGCAGAATGATGCCTCTCCAAAGTTGTCAACCCATTCATGATTTGATTTTGACTTTGGATGAACTGGACATTCATTTGATCAAACTTCTGGGCCAAGAGTGTGATTGGATCCTATACACTTTTGGTCGAAGTATGCATGAGGGAACTAAAAACACTCAATATTTGAGATGATAATACGTTCTTCAATTTGTGCACTATACTCTTTGGCTTTTCCAATTTTTCAAGAATCCTTTCCTTCAGGATAAAACCAAATTTTCCTTCAAAGGAATTTAAATAAAGAAGGAGAACGACTGCTTCTACCGGGCATAAGTCCTTAACGATCTAACTGTGCAAGTTCTCAAATCTGACACCAAATTCCTTCACTATATCGTTCTCTTTCTTTTTAATTTGGTTGAATTACGTCAATAACATTACACTGTCCCCTTTTGTTGTCCATATACTCTTGAACAACTTAGCAAAATCTTCATAAGACATCAAGTGGCTATTGGGAAATCCTTTGAACCACTTCTTAGCGTCTTCATCAAGAGACATATCTAGTAGCTTCATTGCAACATCTTCATGTTCTATACCATTATCTTCGATGGCGACATCAAAAGCATCAAGATGCTCTTCAAGTGTAACAACATTGTTTTCGGTGAACTTGGGAAACCATTTTTTAGATTCTTTGGGCATGTTATTGGGAAACCTAGGGATGGTAGCCATATTTAATGGCATGTAAAGGCTTCCATCCCAAGAACGAGCCATTGGAGCGAGGGGAAGGCTACCTTGAAACAAGGTTTTGACAATGGGTGAATTGTGAGAAGGTCTTTGTAATATACCTTTTATTTGTATATTATGTTTAAATAAATTAAATGTAAAGTCATGTCCTTATGTCTAAAAAGATGTGACTTTACTCATTTATATATATATACTCTTCATTTGCTTCCAATTGGTATCATATCCCGACAAACAAATTACCAAGCTTGGTAATGTTTTTTTACTATATTGGTAAAAACAGTTACTGACTAGGTAAATTTTTTTCACTAGACCTAGTAAAAAAAATTACCAACTCAATAAAAACAAATTTACTAGAACCAGAAAAAAAAATACCAGATCCATTTTGTGGATATACCATGGATACATATTCCATAGATATAACCACCATTCTTGATGAATTGAAGAATCAAATCATTAAGTTAATAAATAAAGTATTTGAAAAATACAAATATGACAAAGATAAGGAACACATTGAATCAAAATGTACTCATGAAAAATATAGTCATTGGGAAGATCCAAAAAAATCAAGATGATTACATTCCCAACAAAGAGGGTAAAAATGAAGAGACCAAAGCCGAGGATAAAATTTCTTACTTAGATTTCAACTTTGACCCAGATTATAGAATCAATGGAAAAAACAAGTTTGAAAATGGTGAGTCTCAATGTGAATTAAAGGATAAGGATCTTGATGAAATGATAAAGAATAACATTGATGATAGCAAAAGGAAACATATATTAGATCATGGGAAATCACATCGCGAGAGAGGATCTGGTGGTATGCCCTATTTGTCATCCTCTTATTTAAATTAAGACACTTTTTCTATGGATGTTGGATTATGTATTGTCAAAGGTAGACTTGAGGTCAGGGAAATTGCAAGAAATAAGAAATGTTGGCCAAGGTAGAACCAAATGTACCAATTTCCTTGGCAAAGGATTACAAATAGAGTTCTCTTAAAAATTACAAGAAACACAAACTCGCTTCTAAGTTTTATATACCCTATCATATTCAAAATATAATTAGTCATGTTTCTTACACCCTTGATATTCCAAATAAAGGGAAATTGCATGACATTTTTCATGTTTCTTGTTTGAAGAAAAAATCGGGTGTTATTGTCCATATACAAAAATAATTTCCTCTTTTAGATGAAGAAAGAATATTAATGTTACTTCCCGAAGGTATCTTGGAAGTACGAACCAAATTCCTGTGTTCTAGAAGAACTAAAGAGTATTTGATCAAATGGAAGAACTTACCTCAAGATGAAGCCACTTGGGAAGATGAGGAGTTTAGATCCAAACATTTTTCTTTACCCATGCTTCAAGGATGAATCTTTTCAGGAAGGGGTGACTTGTAATATACCTTTTATTTGTATATTATGTTTACATTAATTAAATGTAAAGTCACATCCTTTTGTCTAAAACTATGTGAATTTACTCATTTATGTGTATTTATACTCGTTGTTGTAAATTGAATAGGACATTGAACAATAAAAATTAATAAATATCATATATATGGACATGCATTATGGAAATAATATTCATAAAAATCCTAAGTATGGAATATGTGTGTAGAAGCATAAGAAGACAAAAGACAAGGTAGACTTGGAAGTGTGTAGATGAGGTACATTCAGGAGTATAGTGCGTACAAAGAATATATAAAGCAGAGGAATAAAGAAAAGGAACAAAGCAGAGAATAAAGCAAGAGAAGAAAGCAGGAGAAAAGGAAGGATGACATCCCGAGGTGCTAAATATATAAGGATGTGAAAAAGTAGGAAGAACAATCGTCAGAGTGAAAAAGAAACATGCAAACAGAAAAGAAGGTAAAGCAGCCCGAACAACAAGTCAACTTGAGTTATCATGAATTCTAATAGGGTTTTGGGATGAACAAAGTAGGGTTTTAAGCCCTAGAATTTATGTATAAATATGTAATGAGTTGGGAGAATAGGGGTTCTTCTTGAGTGGTATTGTGGAGTTTGTTCTAAGTCATCAATAGTTACTGTCAGTAAGGAGAGTAATAGAATAGACTGAGAGGGAAAGAGTCTATGTATGAATGTTAAATAGATGTTTCAAAAAGAGAGAGGCTTGCACTGCGAGGCGACTAGTCTAGATGAAGGAAAGTATAGCATGATGTATCTTTGTAAGTGCAGTGCGCAAAGCCTGAGACAATTACAACAAGAATAATAAATACGCCATTCATTGTGTACGTAGACAAAAGTTGGGTGAACCACACTAACTACTATGTTGCTTGTGTTTTATGTGATGAGTATTATTTTTCTGCATGCTAGATTAGGTTTGTTCCTTACATGATAGTTGTGAAATAGTGATGGATGTTACAGTACTTGGTTTACGTTTCAATCTGAAGTATAATAGGTAATACATAACTCAACTCACTAAGTAACCCAAGGAGAGAAAATAAAGAATAAAGCACATAGAAAAGATAAGTAAGAATGACAAGGATGTCCACCTCCCATTCCCTCACTACTGCAAAAACTCAGTTCCTGCACCCCTAATAGATACCTTAGGTGAGACTTCACTTGCATGCATGTGATGCTGAAAGGGTCGATGTCTGAAGGGTTTTGTTGGTCAAGATAAATCGAACCTAGGTTCTTACAACCATGTGCACACCAACAAATGGTTTCATTGCCAGGACCCAAAATCTATGATTGATGGAATGTTTTGGAGGATGACTAAGAAAGAGATCTAAGAATGGTTAGAAGGGAAGGAACGATATTTTTCTCGGAAAGGGAATAGAAACCCCCAGATGAGTAATGAGCAATGGATGAAAAGGTATGTGTACACAGAGCTAGATGAAATTTTCTTTGGTGGATTCCTAATTATTTTGACTGAGTGGTTAGAAAGACTAGTGGAGAATACTATAAGGTAACGAACCACATCACCGAAGAATTGGAATCCTGATTTGGTAAGACATTTGAATTATACAAGTAATAAAAATTCTTGCGTAGTGGATTTCTGGTTGGATATTATATTAGGAGGATCTATTACATAATTTGCAGTAGAATGTACCCATTCATATAGTATTGCATAAAGGGAATTATTCAAAAATACAAGCGGAAGGTTCATGAAATCATTGGGTAGGTGGATAAATATTTTGTTGTGTGACAAGTGTGTGATGACGATGGATTTTGACTGCTAAGGGGATTCACACACATAGGGGAACCGAGGGATGACAAGAGGATATTCTAAGGACATGAGAGAATGAAGGAAGAAATGAAGAAGGAAGGGAGGGACTAAGGATGCAGAGAATCAAAGAAGTTGTATTAGAGGAAGAAGATGAGTTCGAAATATTGCAAAGTGGAAGGATGTACAAGAGGCGAAAGACCGGGGCTGAGAGAGGAGAGTCGCGCAGTGAGCCAAAGTGGAGAGGACCTTTCGCAATAATTCAAATCATGGAGATACCACACATAACAGAAGATCCGTAAATTCCTACTTAGACTGGATCCTATGTCAAATCCATGACCCCTTATGCATCACCACAATCACTCATCAAAATCACTTATCAAAATCACTCACAGTTAGCAAGGGAGGACATAATAGTAGCAATCATAGCAGTGGAAGCATTGCACAGAGTCAGAGTCAACCAACATCGCTAAGAGGAGGGACTACACAAAGCAGCATGGTAGGGGTAGAAAACACCCTCAGACTGCTTAAGTTCCAGGGAGTTGGGTGAGAGGACCCAGAACAATATCTATTTGTTTGTGAGACAATTTGGGTTGCAAGGAACGTCCAAGATGAGGTTGTGAATATTGCGCAGTTGGAAACAATATTTAGACGTCGTGCATTAGTCTATTACATGAAGCTGCAGAGTACCACGCCTACAAGACAAGCCAATGATTTGGTAGAGATAAGACAAGAATTGTTGAAAGAATTCAAGAAGCCAAATTCTGAGTTGTAGTATATTATGGAGTTGAAGGAAATTAAATAAATGCATACTGAATCAATTTGGGATTATGACCAATGTTTTAAGGATCTGATTGGTAGACTGAATTTACATATCCATGATCAACAACATCAATAATGGTTTATTGTAGGAATTATACCACACATTCACATGTCATTGATTCAATAGAAGGTTGTGTCATAGCCTGAAGCTTTGGATATTGGAATGAAATTGGAGGCATCCCCTATAGGAGATAGTGAAGGGAAACTTTGGCAAAGGTCGAGGCAAAGGAAATTTTGGCAGACGAGGAAGAGGGCTGATAATATGTTACAATTGTAATCAACCAGGACACTTAGCCCACGACTGCCCGAATCCATGTACAACATGCACATACTGTAAAGCACTGGACCATGCAAAAAAATATTGTCCTCAACTACTTATGAAATGAAAAGAAAGAGGGAATCAAAAACATAATCCAAATCAGAATGTACAAAAAATATCAGTCAAAAAATGCAATGAAGGACCTAGAATAGTACTTGTTATGTGCAAAGGAGATAGAACAAGAGTTGATGTGACAAATGGAGGGAAGAAAGATAAGAAATGGGTGAGGAAGTCAATAGGACCTATTCCAACCTTTGATCCTCAAAAATAAAAGGAGACATATTAGAGGGAAAGAAAGGAGGTACTTGGGAAGGATTAGGGAGCATCAACATCATATGTGCCCCATGTCAATGATTGTGCTATGCCAGAGAAGCCAACTGGGATGGTAAACATTCTAAGAGAATTATTGAGAAGTTGTGTAGAGCTAATGATATATGAAACCTGGTTGAATTCAATATATGAAATGATTTATCATTGTACGCAAGGATGAGAAACTCCCATCACACAGAGGGTGGTGAATCAGGTACTGTGCACAAAGAGGACCAACAAAGAATTCAAATTCGGTGCACAAATTGGGGAATACTATGTGGATAATTTTATCTTGGATTTTGGGTCTGATGTGAATGTGTTACCTAAGCATACCTAGGATATTATGGGAAAACCCAAGTTGATTTGGTCTCCTTTTCAGTTGAGGCTCGCAAATAAGAACACGATAGTACCAATTGGTCGATTGATAGGAGTACCTATGAACATAAATGGGGTGCACAATGTGGCAGACTTTGAATTTATTGAGACTGTGGATGATAGTAAACCATATCCAACACTAATGGGACTTAAATGGGCCTTTTATAATCAAGCAATCATTAATCTAAAGAGGAGGGACATGATATTTGAAGTTATAGATTTGAAAGTTACTGCACCATTGGACCTAATAGAAGGAAAGAGATACATAGAGCTAGGAAGAGGAAACAACATTGAAAATATGTATAACATTAATACGTGGATGGATGATTATGTTAAACCCACTGTAGATGGCACACTAAGTTGGATAAATATTAGTTCATGTGCACCATATTCAGAGGAAGGTCTAGAGCATTGGCAGTAGAGGATGCATGAAGTATCAACTAAACAATGTGCACACATAAACTGAGCATTGCACTAGATTGGAACAGAACTATGTGATCCTCCCTTGTATGTTGGCTTGACTGATATAAGTTGCTTGTAAAGACATTTGAGTTACAGGTACCCGACCAACAAATGTTGTTGGAACTAAATGTTTTCTTAAAAGTGACTACATCCAGATGGTGGGTTGTACACAAAGAGTGAATGGAGGACTAGTCACAATGTAGAAGACTAATGGAAGTGAGGTTTGGTACTGAAGTAGAAAATATTGCGCAAAAGTATACATGGGAGAGTGGCCTAGCAGATCATGTGGAGCAGTGTAGGAACAAATGGAACTTGACACCGAAGGAGGAATGGATACACAAATTTATACATACATTGGATACAATTATGAAGAACTGGTATTTGGAGTTGGAAATGGATAGAGATACAACCAACTGGGATGAGTTGACTCATAGGTTCAAGGTAAAATTTACTTTTGAACATGAATCTCCATCAATAGATGTAGCATTACAGGTTATTCTAGCTAAGATGTTATTAGAAGAAGGATCGATGGAGTTGGTACGAGTCTGCAATGCGGATAGAGTTGTTATGATTGTCCATGAGTTATTAGAGTGTTACAATGTTTCTAAGGAAGAATATGATGAAGAAGATCCCAGGAATGTACAAGTACCTTAGACAGAAGGAGAACATGAAGTAGAAGGGCCAAAGATTGAATATTCCACGTATACACAACCAATAAATATGCGTAAGGTACACATTGGGACGACAAATAATCCATATTTTGCACAGATAGGGGATTACTATAGTGATGAGACAATAGAGAAGATTGTAGACTTACTGCATAAAAATCAAGACTTATTTTCAACTACATTTTCAGAGATGAAGGGGATAGTGAAGGACTTAGGAGATATGAAGAATCCTTTGAAACCAGGTGCTATGCCAGTGCGAAAAAGACCTTACAGGTTAAATCTGAAGTACAAGAAGAAGGTGAAAGCATAAATAGACATAATGTTGGACGCATGGATCATTGAACCCATGGTGGAATAAAAGTGGATAAGTCCAATGGTAGTACAAGACAAGAAGACATGAGGAATCCGGATTTACGTGGATTTGAGGAAGCTGAATGATGCATGTTTACATGACCCATTCCCTACACCATTCATAGATGAGGTATTGGAGAACGTAGGAGGGAAAGAGACTTATTATTTCACAGATGGATTCTCGGGGTACCATCTGAGAAAAATTGCACAGGAAGACTGGTGTAAGACCACTTTCGCAACGAAGTGGGGAAGTTATCAGTATACAATAATTCTCTTTGGACTGAATAATGTCGTTGTAGTTTTTTCAAGAGTTGTGGTTGCATCATTCAAGGAATTTATTCATAAGTTCCTTGAAGTATACTTAGATGATTGGATTGTGTTCAGTCTACTGAAGGACCACATAAAAGTACTCAGGTTGATGTTGGATAGGTGTAGACAGTGTCAGATTTCACTGAATTTGAGGAAGTGTATTTTTTTCACACCATTTGGAATTTTGTTGGGCCATGTAGTCTGAAAGCAGGGATTACTATTGGATCTGACCAAGATTGTAGTGATTTTGTATTTAGAACCACCTACATCAGTCAAAAAGATGAGGGTAACTCTAGATCATACATGATATTACAAGAATTTTATCAAATGCTATGCGCAGATCAAAACACCTATGGAAAAATTGTTGAAGAAGGAAGTGAAGTTCCAATGGAACGAGGACTATTAGAAGGGATTGGACACCTTAAATCAATAACTAGTGATCATGTTGATTTTGATCTTTCTAGATTGGAACAAGGAGTTCCACGTTCATGTAGATGCATTTTCCATAGCATTGGGCGTAGTACTATCTCAACCAGGGGAGGGAGACATAGATCACCCAATTGCTTTTGCAAGTAGAAAGTTGTCCATAGTAGAGAAGAATTACACCACCACATAATGAGAAGGATTGGCAATGGTATATGCACTGCAGAAGTTTAGAAATTATTTAATGGGGTCTCATTTTAAGATGTATACATACCTTTCTGCACTAAAATACTTNGGTATGTAGATGGCTATTGTTGTTTCAGGAATACAATTTTGAGGTTGTGGTGAAACTCCGGAAGTTGAATGCAGGACTAGATCATCTATCATGCATACTATCAGGAGAAGATGCAGGGATATTACCAGATGCACAACTATTTTCATTTAAAATGGTGGATGATTACTTCACGGACATCGTGCAGATTCTAAGTACATGAATGGCCCCATCAGACATGACAGTTACACAAAAGAAACAACCTGTATTTAAAGCAGTAGACTCTCAGCTCATTGTAGGAAATTTGTATAAGTTAGGTGCAGATGGAATATTGAGACGATGTGTGTTGGAACATGAAAGGCCTATGATACTCATAGAAGTGAATGAAGGGATTGCAGGAGGAAATTATGCAAGAAAATCAACTACATAGAAAATTCTATGCACGGGGCGTTGATGGCACACACTGCATAAAGATGCTAAAGAATATTTACAATCATGTGATGTGTGTCAAAGGGTGGGAAAACCATCCAGGAGGGATGAAATTTCTTTAAATCCACAGGTTACATTGCAAGCATTTGATAAATTGGCCATAGACTTTGTGTGGCCAATCAACCCACAAGAAACAAGATTAGGGGCAAGGTACATAATCACTGCGACGGAGTATTTGACAAGATGGGAAAAAACACCACTTGTCATAGATTGCATCGCGAAGACTATTGCACGATTTCTATTTGATAATGTAGTCACACAGTTTGGATGTACACGCATATTACTCAGTGATGAAGGAACATACTTATTGAATAAAAAAATTGCTGCATTGACTGAGGAGTTTCAAATTCATCATAATAAGAGTACCCCGTATCATCCTCAGGCCAATGGGATAGTGGAAGCTTTCAATGAAATCTTGTAGAATACTTTAACTAACATCTACAACGTAGGGAGATATGATTGGGACTTAAGAGTTCCTGCATTTTTATGAGCCTGTTCATTGCAATGATCATTGATGTTTCATACTCAAGCACAGTAGAGGGGAGATTATCACAGTTGGTAGAGCTTGAGGAAGATCGGTTTGTCTCAGGTTTTCATCAGCAAGTTTAGAAAACAAGAGAGAAAGGATGGCATGATAGACACATTAAACATAAAAATTTCCAAGTGGGATACTTAGTATTACTTTATTATAGTAAGTTTATGTAGAATCCAGGAAAGTTTCGAATGCATTGGTTAGGACCCTATGTGATTCAATAGGTGACAAAGGCAGGTGTTCTATAGTTGGAAACCTTGAATGGAGAAGTCCTTGGAGGAATGGTGAATGGGAGTTGGATGAAACTCTATAGATATGACCAACCATCTGCGTAGTAATCTAAACTACGCCAGAACACATGTATCATAGTAACTGTACTATAGTAGGGAGGTAAAAAAAAAATTGCAAAGAAGGAATGATTGTTGCACTATCGAGATGAAATTGTGCTAATTATGAAAATAATACACAGAAGCAAGAACAATTGCACAATATAGTATTGACAAGACCGTTAAAAGCATTAAAGCAAGGAAATGAAAAATACAAAGTGGTAATGATAGGTCATAAAGACATTGTATAATCATAAATGGTAAAATCCGTCGGAAATCAAGACAGATTGGCAGTACTAGGAAAAAATCCAACGATGGATTTGGTTATAAAGACACATTTATTTAACCATTCATCAACACCGTTGGTGGATTGGACAAGTTAGTTAAGACATGAAGGGACATGAACAATTGGAAAGGAGACACAAAATAATTTGAGGGTCACTAAGCGTGAATTATTTTTACTATGAGCTGCATGCAAGTGAGAGAGAACAAAGAACAAAAGTAGAATGAAGAATGAGACACATAGCTGAAGTAGTTGTCAAAGGTTACATGTTTTTATAGCAATGGCACCACTGAAAGCACCAGCGTTTGTACCAAAGAAGGCCCACACAAAAGAATCACCAGTAGAACCAGAGGTACTAGAGGTTGAAGAGACTTTGGGAGTAGCATCATCCTTGGATTCGAGGTTCCCTTGTGATTACATCCCACCCAAAAAAGACGATGCCCCACCAGTGAACAATTCAATATCTTAAATTTCATGTTTACCAATGCAACAATATTCAATATCCAATGCAATTAGTTTCTTATATATTGGATTAATGGAGTCTCTTGCTTGATCACAACCGAGTTAAACTAGATTTTAATGATCTTCTAGGGTTGTAAACCCTCTTAATCCCTAGAGAAGATAAACCCTAGAAAGGTTTTGCTACAAGGGTGTAAACCCTCTTACTCCTTGTAGAAATCCTTAATACCTTTCAATGACAATAGAAAATTTTTCCTTGATGGTGGGTGTATTCCATTATACTCCTCCAAGGGTTTGATAATATGATCTTGAAATTAAGAAAAAAAACACAAAATTGCAGAAATTACTGACCAAATCAGGGAAATAGCATGAAAACCCCTTACTTATTAAAGATATTCCAACAATTTTCCAAGAAAAGACATCCAAGAAAAATCACTAGCCTTTGTTCCACTAATCGACAAGTATAGCATCCATTTTTGCACAAGAGAAAAAAGAAAGTGAATTTCCCAAGAGGGCCAAAATTTCAGTCCAAGAATGATTCTCCAAGTGATAAGTTATTAGGAAATGAAAAATGACTTGTCTCATATTTATATGAGGAAACCCAAGTCATAGTTTTTCCACTTTACAATTAAATCCATGATTTTAGGTCTAAAACCTAAGTTGCATTGCTTAATTGACAAGACATCTTGCTATTGTTCCCACATAGGCTACAAGATAACCAAAAATAAAAAAATGATGGGATGCTAGCTCATAAAAACTCTCTCCAAGGTGGCACGTGTGATAGAAAATCCTCCAAAGACTAAGACACCAATCTAGAAGAGTGCCACATCATCCCAAAATCAAGTCATAGAGTGGGGCTTCAATCCCACAAGATCACCAAGTGCACATAAATGGTAAAATGTCCCCTCAAAGTATGACATCATGCTCCAAGGAGAGAATATTAGGGAATATGAGTGTGACTTCAACACTTCGGCATGTCTCCAGGCCATGTCCAAGTGCTAGAGACTTCATTTCAAGTGTAATGCTCCTCTTTCAAGGCCTCCAATAACTGGGGTGCTACATCCAACCAATGAGATTTCAATCCCCCATGGAGATCCAAGTCATATACAAGTGACCTAATCCCTCCATGAATGTCTTCCACCAGGAAAGGACCTGCAAAGACAAACAAGTACGCCCTCCAAGGGTCCACAAGTCACATGTATCATTCCAAGTAATCCACATTTGATAAAATAACCACCCAAACATGTGCATTAAATCCCCCCTTTTCAAACTAAACAAATTCTCAAAGACATTATAAAATTTTCCAAATTTAAGTATGGAAGGGTTGTCATGGTGCCCTATTGGGTAGACCAATCCCCAAGTCAAGGAGTGTTTGCAAAGAATACCCTCTCTAATTCATGTAGTGAATATGAGGTGGATGGGGTATGACTTTTGGGCATGGGGTTCTTGACATATCAAGGGCTCATATTCTCTCATCTATGGGTGCCTTTGTGGAGGATGTGTTGCATCCTTTGTTTGCAATGCAACATTTTCCCAATCCCTTTATTTCCTTTAATTTATTATGGTATGTACATTGAGTGCTATGTGCAATGGAAATTAAAGAGCACCACAATTCCACTTGAAGTTAGGAACACATTGAGTGCCATCTGAACTAAAAATTAAAAGACACCGCAAATGCATTCCCCCATTAAGTAAGACATTTATTAATTATTATTTTTATTTTTTTAAAGGTATTTTGTTTTTTATGTAGAAGCATTTCATTTCTCTTAGGACCTTAGGGAAATCATCTATAAGGATAATTTATTGCTTTTAACTTTTTCCAGCTACAACACCTTTGGCCCTTCTTCCCAGGAAATGAGGTACATGCCCTTTTTGGGGTCAATTAACCCATAAATCCAAAAGATGAGTAAACAAAGGGAAAAAGTTCTGAAAAGGGATAAGTGTGCGAGAACGGTACGATGACCCTTCAAGGAGACCCCCCAGTAGCAACCCTTTCCCCGAGGATGACCCACTTACTAGGAAACCAACCACCGAGGTGAAATAAGGAAAAAATGTATGATTTCCAAGAAAACGTTCTATAATCAAGAAAGGACCCTTTACAACATGCTTGAATGCTTCAATTATTAAAGTGGCACTTACCATGAGACCAAACTTGTTACCTCGTGAAGAAATACATATAGTCCTTTTTAGGCCAGGATGGTGTGGCAGATGCTGCTACACTGTTGATGATGTGTGGTGATGTGTGGTGGAGAGGAGGGCCTCAATCTTCTCAATGTGGGCTCAACTAGTCATCTGGCTCTCAACACTCCATGTATTCTATCTGTGGGCCTCGATGAGTTGATACATCATCTCCTTAGTTACCCCTATCATGGGTGGGTAACATGTCCATATGTAGAAAGGGAAGATATTGATGATGAAGAATATTCTCTCTCCATAACCATGGAAACAAATCATGCTGATGAAGAAAATGAAGATAATCAGAAAGAAAAACCAGATTAAGAAGAAAAAGATCTTGAAACAAAACTCATTAGTGCCTTCCAAGAAATAGACAGGCTTTAGAAACAGATATAAAGCAGAATGAGAAATTGCAGAAATATGAAGAGTAGGATCATGATATTGAAGAAACAAAGTAGACAATTATCATCCTGAAGACTCAACTAGAAAAGGAAAAAAAGGTAGAAAAAGTGGTGAGAATCTAGCTGAAATAAAAGGAAGAAAATTGCAAGAAGCTGGAGGTTGAAACTGTTTCCTTAAGAAAGGAACTAGAGAAAACAACTCATCAATTGAATAGAAGCTTGAATTTTGGAAATAATACTGAAATATTAGATAATATTTTGAGTTTCCAAAGGTCACCATTCATCAAGACAGGTCTCGGCTATAAAAATAAACAAAAGACCAATGAGGGAGATGCAATCATTAAAGTCACAAAGGCATTAGAAAAAGAAAATGAATAAAAGCCTAAAAGTTATGCTAATATTCTCAAAGAATCCACCAACAATGAAAGTGGTTGCAGGAAAGGAAATGATGATCAACATAAACCCAATTCTTCTCACAAGAACAAAAATAATGAGTTCATAAGAGTTGTTTCACCACGAAGACCTTTCACAAACCAATACCAAAATCTCTTTCTTGGCTATTGTTTTTCTTGAAATAATTTTGGTCATAAAGAAACAGATTGTAAAGCTTATGCAATAAGTGATCATGTGAGAGATACAAATAGAGGTTCTTACAAAACCTCAAAGGGTGATTATATGAGCAACAAAGTCAAAAGTTCTCATGTGTTTGCTAGTAGAAACTACAATTCATTTTCTCCTCTATTTAATATTGAATGGTATAAGTTCAATAACTAGAGGTACATAACACATGATTGTAGAAGCGACATGATAAAGTCTCCTAACAAAATAGGGAAGAAGATGTTCTTACCAAGCATAGAGAAGAATACACCATGGTGTGGAAGTGGAAGCAAGAAGAACCGAAGAAGGAAGATTGTGGACTTGCACTTTATGCTCAAAACAAAGGGAATCAATGGTCAATTGATAGTGGATGTTCAAAACACATGACGAGGGACCAGACCAAGTTTCTCACCTTGAAGGAAGAAAAAAGAGGCAGTATTACTTTTGGAGATAAGGTTTCTGCAAGGATAGTTGGAAAAGGTATTGTTAGTCTTGATAATAGAAAGAAAGCTAAGAAACATAATGTCTTGTATGTTTAAGGGTTAAAGTAGAATATTCTAAGTGTCAGCAAAATGTGTTATCAAGGTGACAATCTCACATTTTATTCTAAAGAGTGTGATATAAGAAAAACAACTTTAGGAAGATTACTGGAAAATGCAAACAGAGCCTCAAGAGATGTATACATACTTGATAAAGTCAAAGGAGAAAAATGTTGTATGGAGTGATATCTCTCTCATCTTGTCAGTAAAGGGAAGCACAAGATCAAGGGAGCATCAGTTTGTCATTGATGTCGAAGGGGGAGAAGTTGCATACACAAGGAAATTTATAGACAGGGGGAGTATCAGAATTGGCTAAGGGTTGCCATCAATGACAAAGGAAGATATTGTTGTCATTGAATTAAAATACAAGGGGAGCCTACATATGTCCAAGATAAATATTACAAGACTACAAATGTCCAAGATAAAGATTGCAATATGGATATTGTTGGAAATATTGTATTTGAATTTTTAATGATTAGTTTGGATATCCTATCTTTGAAGGAGTTTTTACCCTACATACCTAGCTTAAATGAGAGCACAAGTTATATGGTTGGAAATCTTATTTTTAGATATTTCAAATGGTATATGGAATTCCATCTAACTCCCTAGAAATTAGGAGATATGAATTTTTTCGTCCAACAACCCAACCAAAAAATTGAAGTCAACTCAGCCAGTCTTTACAAGACGACCCTGAAAGTGAGAACATACTTACTATAAATACAAATCCTGGAATCTTTCTAGCTTGTTATTTTGTGTACAAATCCTTTCTTTTTGTTTCAAAGAATAAAAACGGGAGGCCGAGACTATATCCACCCACTTTTGTATTTTATTTTCAAAAACTTAGTATTTTTTTTTAAATATCAATGCAAGAAAAACTATAGATTACTTAGGGTTATTCATCTACTTATGTTAATACAATTTCAAAAATGTGATGTAAACATCATCACATTTATGTTTTGTAATAATAGTCTTTTCTAACATAGTGTTTTCTAGGAAACTCAAGCTCATATATTCTTTTTGTTGTTTAATTTTTTTTAATAATATTATTAATAACTACTCTTGGGATTTCAAGTGCAAAGATGTGCCCTCCATTGGCACTTTTGTATGGAGGCTTTGTGTTTATCATTGAGTATGTGTTTTTGTCAAGTGGGTCTTCCATGGTATCTGTTTCTCTTCTTATTCTTAGTGTTTTTGCATTGGCTTCGATGTCCTTATGGCTATACCAAATTGACTACAAAGGTGTTAGTTAAGGGTTCCACAATAACTCACTTTCCATTTTTTAGAATTTGGAGGCTCTTAGCACTACTTTTCATTAGGGAAATGATGTTAGTTTCTTTTGAGAGGCCTCACAAGTCAAGGGTAACCTTTGGGTTTGGGCATAGAGAATAGTTTTTTATATTCATCATTTGTGAGTAGGGTCACATTCCTTTTATAGAAAAACCATTCAAGTCTAGGAGGGGGAGAGGGAAGGAGAAAATGTAGTTAGATTAATTAGATATTTAGGATTTATTATATTATTAGGGTCGTAGATTAATTAGGTTAATTCTAGGGTTCAACAAAAAAGTAGAAAAAGAATAATAAATTAACAAACGATAATGGGACATGGAGAAGGAGAAGAAAGGAAAAGACGTAGGGTTTATGAAGAAGGGATTCTAGGTTGGAAATGGATGGAGGGTTTCCTCTAATCTAGAGAAGTATGTAAAGACAATCTCCTTACCTTCAAAGATCATTGCAGAGGTTATTGAGAATGGTGCTCATCAACGCCCTCTTAAGAATGATGTTGCTTCATATTAAAATGTGTAACATGAGCCAAAGGAGGGGTCTAAGTTTCACAAAGGAAGGACACATTATGTTCAAGTCAACACCAATGAAATGAAGATCTCAATGTAGATTGATGAGATCCTAGATGGAGTAGCTAGTGGAGCTTAGATGCAACTATCTAACTAGTTACTTTAGTGGTAAGAAGTTGTCTCTCCCATGTTTTCTATCTTGGATAAGGAAGATATGGTTTGGATTGGTTAAAGGTGAGATTTAGATATCCCCCTTAAGTAGATGTTTTGTTCATTCTTATTTAAATATCCTCATGATTGAGAAGCGGTAATGGAGGGTGAGCCTTTGTTTCTAGAGGATATAGACCTCATCTTGTCTCCTTGTAAAAAAAATTTCAATTCAACATACACACTAAAGAAAAAACTATTACTATCATTGTTAAAATATAAGGCTCTAGTTTTGTAACTTTGCATCAGAGATTCCCTATCAAAGATTGCTAAGTTTTTTTTGGGTGTGTTTTGTTTTTTGCATCGTATTGTCATTGGGTTTTTGTCATCATATGATGCAAACAATGCAAAATACATAAGAAAAAATGATCCATGATTAAGTTTTGTGTCATTTTGTCCTTGCATTTTGGGTTTTAATGACTTTCAACTCACTTTTTTCTTTTTATTTTGGATTTTATTTGTTTGGAGTTTGTGGAGACTTGATGATTGAAGATTGTGGAGAGGATTTGGGTCAAACAGTTATTTCTTGGATCTACCATTTGATTAAAAGTAAGAATCTCCCACCATATTTTGTTTTTCTTGAATTTGAAGGTAGGGTTGAAATTGGAAGGTAGGGTTTGGGATTTAGGAAAATAATTGTAGATCTATGAGTTTTAGGTGATAGGGTTTGTAAATCGAGGGACATATTTTCCTTGATTAGGGTTTTTAAAATAGAGAATTAGGAAAAATTAAACACATTCCAATGAAAAACAATGTAAGAGTTTAGTGGATTAGAATTGTCTCCCTAAATTTCAATTTATATTCTCTAATTAGGATTAAATTTCAAAATAATTTGGTGTTCCCTACTGTTAATCCCAAACCAATAGCATAGTGGATTAGCATGTTTGACTTAAAGGTCATGAGTTCGACTACCATTGTGGTCGGTTTGTGTCTCTTCTATGATTAGAAACTCTGACCAATTTGTTATGTTGTGTATAAATCCTATCTTTTTTATGTTGTGTATATGTTGTGTATAAATCCTATCTTTTTTATGTTGTGTATAAATCATGTATGTAAGGTATATACTTTAGCTGCCCCTAGAGGTTCTTCTTTGCAAAACCTTTTTCTTGTATTTTTTAATATTTATGAAAATAATAATAACATTATTAGTAATTTTTTTATTGTGAAAATAATATTATTAATAACCACTTATGGGATTTCAAGGTAATGTAGAGGTGCGCCCTCCATTAACACTTAATCATAATTATGCATTTTTTTCAAGTGGGTCTTTCATGGTCATTGGTCCTTTACAAACCTCGAGTACAACATGTCACTTATGAGTCGTTAGGAGCTCAACATGTCACTTATGAGAATTGAACCTGGTTGGGGAGGATAACAATTATTCCTCCCAACCACTCAAGCAATTGAGAGGAATAATCAAAATCTATCCCTAGAGATTTAGAAATTGTAATGAATAACATTGAAATCAAATTAGGGTTAAATGAAAAGTATATATCATTTTTTTACCACTATTTCATTAATATGATTAATTCTACCTTTTTAATGAGATAACAAACAAAATTCAATTTGAATTCCAATATCAAAATCCCTTAAAACAAAATTCTCATCAATAAAAATAGAATTATAACTCCTCACAAAATTCCACTCAAATTTAATAATTTTTTGTTTAATCCACTTATAACTTAAGTGGTTATAATATACTTTACCACTACAATACCTCATCTCTAACATTATGTTTCAAAGGGTATTCACATTTCCATTCTCTTTCTATAACACATTAATTCAATGGTTAATTGTTAAACATTTATTGGTTAATTCATTGAAGATTTTTATTTTAATTTGGGTGGTACTATTTTTATTGAAATATTTAGTTAAATTGGAGTCTATAAAATTATGTAGAGCAATGTTTTTATCATAATTATTTAGCTTTGAGCTTTCACATAATATAAGTGTGGAGTAAATTAATCTTGTAGTTAATGGATTTTTTATTTTGACATAAATCTGATAAGAATTGGGTAGAAATTTCATTCAAGAATTAGTTTTATCTTTATTCAAGGTTTATGCATGGTGAAACAATGTCCGTAGAAATTTTGTCCATTTTCTAATTAACCTAGATAGTAAAAAATTTGATGTGAATTTCAAAACTATAAAAACTCTAATTTCTATGTAGTTAGTAAAAAATTTGATAAGAGTTTCAAAACTATAGATTCTTAATTTCCTATATCATCAAATTATAACAATTAAATAGAAATTTGCTACAAATTTAGATGGCTCTATCAAGTGTTTTGAGATATTTTTTTGATAATTTTTATGACATAGGTTAAAGATTATTCAAAATGGTCTTGTTTTTAACAAAATTCCAAGTGATAAATATAGTAGAAATTTAAATACTGATCATTATTTCATGGGTAAGAGTTATAGGAACATAGTTCTTCCATATCCGTCCAACTGCGTGTTTTTTTTCAAATCTTTAAATGTGTTTGTGCCCAACTCTTTATTTCAGACAGCATACCCCACTTTAGTGCGTTTGACTTCGTATCGAAAGGTCGTGAATTTGACTTCCTAAAATTCGATACATTGAGAAAATTTGGAAGTATACATTTTACAAACGAAAATTAGATGAAAAAAAAATCGATTCCTCAATCCAATATAAGGGGAAAATTTGGAAATATACATCTTAGCAATTTTAAAAACATATCATTTTTTAAAATTTCAAAAAATCCACATGCTAAAGTTACAGCCCACCACCTATATATTCATTTCATAAAGATCCTCAAAATAAATCGCGAGTAGAAGAGGTAATCCAGACTTCCAATGACTACTGGATTGGAAAAAACAGAGGTAATTTTAAATTCTTGACTAGTATATTAAATACAATATATGGCTAGTAAAATACAATACAGGTGGGGTGACCTTTAAAATGTCATAAAGAGCACTTGTCTTTCTTTAGAGGGAAAAATGTTTATGGCAAAACAATATACAAAAAATTGATCAAAGAGCGGAAATATACAAAATATAATCTTTATACATAAAAAGAGCGGAAGTATATAAAATATAATCTTTACTTATGTAAACATTACACTTCAAAATCCTTTGGGATATTAAAGATAAAGCCGAAACGTGTGTTTCTGTTCATTCGCTATATTTAATTAACAGTCACGAACTCTCTTAAACCCTAACCATAAGCACTCTAACCAGGTATGCACCAGCGGCCCATAAATTTTGGGTATTGCCGGTGGAACCTATCACCCCTGAGAAAAGCTTCTCGATGATCAAATTACCACAAGAACCTAGGCTTTTCAGTGAATAAACTATTACAATTTTTCACTATTGTACTTCCCAAACCGAATTCGAATTCACTTATTAATCTGCTAACAGAATTGAATGCCAAATGGCACAATTTTCGAATTTTTTTGTCCGATTTGGCTGAATTCGGTAACTATGCTTTTTACTGGTAAGAAATTAGTAATGAGTTTTTTTTAATAAAACATTGATTTGTTTGTACTCGGCTACGCACCTACTTTTTTTTTCCAAAATTTTAGTTATTCATTTATATTTATATTTTAATATTAATGTAAGAAAAACTTGTATATTACTTAAGATTATTTACCTAACTTATATTAATACAATCTAAAAAATGTGGTGCCCACAGCATTATGTTTTTGTTTCTTAAATTATGAAAACAAGGGATTAATAGTTGCAAGCTAGTTCCTCCTTTAATATCTTATTATAATAAACTTTTATATTTAAATAAACTAAAATTTATTTGTATTTAAAAATATTTTGTAAGAAAATTAAAATTTATTTATATTTAATAATATATATTTATGATACATATAGAATGGTATTTCCATATGACCTAAAACTACTTGGTTTGGTTAAGAGTTAGTTTTTCTGGAAAACATTTTGAAGGAGTGGAAATTAAGTTTTTTCATTACAGTGAAAAAAAAAGAAAGTATCTGCATGTTAATGGAAGAAAAAAACATAAAATTATACCAAATATATTTTTTCCTCATTTAAAAAGATATTTGATCAATATATGATACACATAGAATGTTATCTACATGGATCAAAATATTGTATACAAAATAATATATGTATACAAATTTAGGGATGTGATTAGATTCTAAATATAGAAATTTAGAGAAATAATTAGATTCAAAATTATAAAAAAAATTGTACATTGTCAAAGGATAGATACAATTGACATGTTCCTCAATATAATCAAACTTGAAACTTGAATTTGATGTAATCCATGCCCTCTTCAATATAATCAAGTTTTTTTAAGTAAACTATGTTATGTATGAAAGTTTGTTGAATAAAATTAGAATATCAAGATTTTTTAAATATTTGTAATTTTTTTTATAGAAATCATAAAAAAAATATTTAAATTGTTATTATCTATATTTATTTTTCAACCAATCAACTATAATGCTTGCATTATTAGTGGACAACAGATTTTATTCAATAATAATTTTGTACAAATTAACTAATTCGCAATTTTTTCACTTATTAATTTAATAATAAAAAATTCAATTGTATTAATATGTGTGATAATACTATCATTGTCATTAGATACAACAACATCATATTAAATCAAGGAATGTAGGTTTAATGTTTGAAATTCTTCATTTGAATATATTGATCACCTATGCACTAAAATAGTTAACCTCTCAAATTCTCTATTTCAATATATTAACCACTTACTTTTCAATCAATAAATAAATGACAAGCAAAACCATGCAACAATAAAAAAAAATTACTATCTCATTATCATTTTTTCATTGAATTAAATGTGAGAAAAATGTATTGTATCAACACATAAACCATCATTTTATGCATGTATCTAATAGTTATAAACCAAGGAGCTAAAGACATTATGATTAGATCAAAGATCCCTTAAAAAAACATAAATATTTTTAAAATGTATCATTTTGGTGAGAGAAATTAGTGGTGGTAATTTTGACATCATGCTTCCATCATAAATAGTTTTCTTTATATCACAAACTTGAGAGTGTTTATGGAACAAGAAGAAATTTTGAAAAAAATTGACATTGTATATAGGGTGAATTTGTAGCAACCAAGCAACTAAAATAATTTATATTACTGATTCAAATTGTGTATAAAACATTAAAATTAAAAACTTGATATAATTGTTGATAATACAACATTAATCATATAATAATTATAAATATGTAAATATATGTTAAAGATTCAATGATTCATTGATCATATAGATATAGATTTTGTTACATTGTTTATTTATTATTTATTAATGATTCCATAGATCAAATAAAACTTTCTAAATGTCTTGAATTATTCAATTGGACAACATTGTATTTTACAAGAGAGACTATTTAAAAAGCAAAGAACCATATAGAGAAAGCACAATTAAAAGTGTGAGACATGATACCCTTTCAAAACATTTTAACCATAACATAAGAACATTCAAATAACAATAAAAAGTTTAAACAATATTAAAAGTATCAAATGTTTAACTTTTAAAATTGAAGCAACAATAAAAAGATTAAACAATATTAAAAGTATCAAATATTTAACTTTTAAAATTCGATTAAATGAGAAATTTTATCAAAATTATAAAAAATATCAAATATTTTAAAAATCATGAAATAATTTATTTTTTATTAAAATCAAATATTAAAATAAAAAAAATTAAATGAGAAATTTTATCAAAATCAAATAAAATGACTTATCATTTAAATTAATCAAGAAAAACATATGCAAATGAAGTCTATGCAAATGAAGTCTATGTTTTTAAGGCATAATTAGAAATGTAATTTTTTTTTAAATAAAATTCATATACATGACTTATAACATATAACTTGGTGTATTAATCTAACTATAGTGAATTGTTTCCTAGAGTTCAAGTTATGGTTATTTTTGTTGATCTATTTTATTTTCTTGGAAGTGATTATTTATAGTTGTACTTTAAATTTGGAAAAGGAAAAAAATTAGTTCATTTTATATTTGTTGAAATATGGAAATGATATGTTTTTTTTACTGATTTGTTTTCTTTGTTTGAAGATCATTGTTTAAATTTTTAATGGATGGAAAAAAAATTTATTTAAATTTTTAAATACGTTTGTATATCTTTATTGAAAAAATAAATAAATTAATTAAAAAAAAAAACATATTTCCTCATCAATCTATTTTTTTGGAGAAGTAGTTTACTTAATTTTCTTATCAAAGAATAGGTTCACTCATGTCGATTTAAAGCCCATCATTTAAGGATCTTAAATGTAAGAATTTATTTAAACACGTATAATTCTGATTTTCAATCAACTTGATTTAAAAAGATGACAATATATAATTTTCCATCAATTATGTAAGTTTAATTGTTGCAATGGATCTAAAAAAATAATCTATATGATTTTTATTATTTTTTTTCCCAAAACTTGTTTTAGGCAGAAGATGTAGTTTCTTTGCAAAAATGAGGGGTAAAAAAAAGCTAATTAGAAATAAGTTTTGTAAGGAGAAAAATGAAAATAAATTACAAAATATTTTTTTGATTTTGATAATTAATGTAAATAAATTTACATATAGATATGCAAGCAAGTGAAATTTGTTTGACATCAACAATAGTGTTATCAATTGTAATTGTAAAATTTCCATGAATGAAAAATCCCCTTAAAGGTCTATCCAT
>JASDQU010735648.1:189466-208303 GCA_032191745.1 Picea mariana | reverse complement strand
TGTGTGTGTGTGTGTGTGTGTAGGGGGTTCACCATGATTAGATGTGAAGTGGGTGGTATTAAGACCTTTAGTCCCCTTAATATTTTTAATATTATTAATTGAAAAAGAAAATCTAAACTTAAAAAATATAAAATATTTACTTAAAATAATAATAAAAAATTTAATATGTAAATTAATGATGATGATGATGGTTAACATTCACGGAGACCAAATTTGGTTTATTAGACCTCAAAAAAGATAAGCAATTACTTGATTTGCTTTAGAATTGTTTTCCTATTTTCAAAAAGAATTAAGAGAAGCATTCTTAAATCACCATAGTTTTGATGAGTTAAAAGGCTAGAAAGGTTGGTATTACCACAAATATTTTGAAATTGTGAGATCTAATCAACTATCTTTCTAAAAATAAATCATTATAATAACACAATTCAATAGTTTGTATTAATAATCATTATATGAGTTTGTATAAATAACACAATTTAATAGTTTGTATTTTACTTACTTGCGTGGAAAGGATAAGCAATAAAAATTATATGCAAGAGGAAGGAGAGTGTATGTTTAACAAGTCATGGTAGGGTGTTATGAAGAGTTCAAGATTTATATGCTTTTTCAAGGTGTTGGTAGGGTGCCTTTGTTAAAAAAAAATTGTTCAACATTTCCCACACAAAAGAGTTCTTTGTTCTCCATTACAATTGGTAAATTTCATGCATTTTTCAACATAGCCTTGCTTTGTGTGATCCTTTCCCTCCCCAATGTTTCACATTTCATATAGATTTGTCTTGTTTCTTATCATTTTGGTTATTTCATGCATTTTCTAGCATGTTTCAAGTTGTTTTAGGGTTCACGCCCTCTTGATGTATGATCTCATGCCATCTTACAACAATTTTAAACTTGATCTTGCTCAATTTTTCTTCTATAGGTTATAGGTTAAGTAGCATAGTAATTTTCCACATAAGCAAGCAAGATTATTGGAGTAGTAATAGGATTAAGAAAAATATTGATGTGAGAGAAATCGAGAGTTCTCATTCTAGATTTCAAATCTACCATTTATGGATAGGATGAAACAATTCATTTTCCCTAATTGGTGAAAACTAAAGCAGATAGGTTCCTTCTGGTCCACAGACGTTTCATATACATTTATTGCTAGGAGGTAACATGGGCTTCACATGGTAGACCTACATGGAAACAACATAGACATCACATATTTTGTAAACATGAGTATCCATTGATGTTCTTAACAAGGTATCATCAGTCTCTCTTTACTCTTAATCCAAAAATCCATTACTACATATCCTCAAACCACTGGAATGTAGAAAAAATAGACTGAAACTTGGTGAAACCCATTCAAGGCATCATTATTCTTTTTAAAAAATATTTTTAATATATGATCAACATGTGTAATATCATTTATGGGCATATGTACATTTCAAAGCTATCCCCACACCAAGATCTCAACCATATTCTCTCAAGAGAACAACTGACACATGAATATCGTTTGCGTTTAACTTTTAATTAATATTATTTGGAAACAAGAACATTGTTTTTCCTTGAAAATTCTTTTGTATACATTTAGAAATCAAATATAGCAATTCTTAACTCTTTGCAAGATCATTTTAATACATTATTCATGGACTATATTCAATGGATCCTCTATTAATTTTCCATAAATCATCCAACACATTTCTCTTATCTTCAAACAACATATGGTTGTGATTCACTTAGGCATTCTCTTTCCCTTGCTTTAGGGGTATGCTAGTTACTTTTGAGTGAAGAGCTTTTGACTTTCAATTATTTGGTAAATTTTTAAATCAACTTTCAAAGTTTAACATTTGAATCTCAAAAATAATCATTTTTATTGTATTATAAAATCATTTATTTATTATTTCATTCATTGAAAATGTTGAAATGACAATTTTTATGTGGTTTTGGTACCTTTTGTCAGATCAAAAATTAAGAAAAAACATAAAAATACCATGTGTTCTCTCATTATTACTATCCATTTCTTTCTTAAATAACATTAAATGTTGTATAAATATGTATCAAGAAAAAATCTAAAAAGTACAAAACAAATTAAACAAACAAACAAATTTCATAAAAGGGAAAAGCAACTTAAACAAACAATTGACAAGTTTTCTATAATTCAACCAAAACGAACTTAAAGAGTCATAAATTTAGACGCCCTGCTTCCATAAAAGCAAATATTTTGAGCATTGTGTGCAACGACCATTGACGAGTCACAAAACCACACATGCTTGTGTTTCAATACCCACTTCCAAGTAGAAAGCATTGAATATCTATACGATTCTTCCAGCCTAGATGAGGCCTGCCCGTCATAGATTTGACGTATATATGAAAATAAACTGAAAACATAGCTATTATCATTAATATGAGATAAAATAGGATATTGAAATGAACCAAAATCAATTATTAGTATTAAGTAAAATACGATGGAAAACATTATACAAATATAATAATAATTACATTGAAATGATAAAATATAATAATAATTACATTAAAATGATAATTTATGTTAAGTTATAATTGAAGTGTTATTTAGTTAATATAAATTATAAATTATCCCCCGGATGGGATGACACCTATTGATCCCATGCTATCTGACACACATGCGAATAGAGCAGTTAAATCCCCTCACTGTCAGCCTCCCCTTCGGTCCATTCATCATGTTTAGCATTCAAGCTGGGAGGGAGTTAGTGCACTAGAAAAACAAGGGCAGATTAATGGCACACATTCAACACCGGTTATGGCTCACTAGAGAAGGTACGAGGTAGTTGGGCGACAACAACTCAGTCCTCATGGCACCTTTCCTTGTCATATCAATGGTTTTAATGGAGGTAAGGATTCATCGTGGTTATTTTATCCTACATTAGCGCTTGGATTTTCATTCCCTACTTGAAATATCTCTCCATTGGGGCCGAGCAACTTCTCATGTTGATTTCACTTCCCTTTTGGCATCCACTCCATGTCTCTCCCCCTTGGTGTCTAAGCATTGTCTATTTTTCATCATCCCTCTTTGTTGTGTTTATGCCATGCCACACGAAAGGGGAAAACCCAAACGCAATCCGGCCTACTATAACTTTGTAGCCCAGCACTGACGTCCAGGCCCTTCCTCATCCCTCTCTCTACCTCCCAACCTGCTCACCAGTCCTGTTGACCCGCCCCATTCTAACCAAAATTGGCATGATGTTGCTCAGCTTCCCCATGGCAATCTAGAGCCATTGCCTCAAAATTTCAACCCTATGATTATTTCAGGTGGTTGTCCAATAGAGGAAGAAATTCCTCCAAGTTGGATGGAGGATACCACAGTGCCAACTAAACTAATGGTCAATGCCATCCCCCATATCCATCCTACGACATCCATGGAAGGTTGTGTGATAGAGGAAGAAATCCCTCCACACTAGCTAGAAGACTCAACAAGGGTGACAACCCCAAATGTCAGAGTCGTTCAATGGGACAATCGGGACAGACTTGGATTACTTTTCTTATTGCCATGTTATCAGGTCTAGATAAGATACATTTACAGTTAAATTTTTCACTAGCTAGACTTTGGTTCTGGTCTACTGGCTTGTCTATATGTCTTGCAGGCCACCTATTCTGGTTTCCATGCATGTGGCAGAACATGTGGCATATTTTGAACTATTTATTGACATGTATCGCTCTGAAGACTTTTTAAGGTAATATAATCTTTTTATTATTATATATATATATATATATATATATATATATATATATATATAGATATATATATATATATATATTGAAGTGTTGTCTAGTTTTATGTATAGGATTAGAGATTATTGGAAAAATATAAAGTAAACAATTTAGTCATGGTAATGGGAGTGTTGAATATTATTTAGGTTAAAACTATTTTTATAGGTTTGGAGTAAGATTTAAAATAGCCTATGATTAGTTAATAATTAATAGTCTTCCTAGGTTGTAAGAAAACATATTAATAACATCTTATGGAGTGAAAATCTATTCTTTGCAAACCACATCTTATTTCAAGTGGGGTGATTTTCCTTGAATAACAATGATGAGACAACCACATTCCAATGATAACTAATGATGATTATCCTCATCTCCAAATGAGAAATAAGTTATGATTAATTTTTCCACCTAAAAAAAAATATGTTTAAAAAAAAACATAACAAAATACTAAAATAAAACATAAATACAATCATAATAATCATTATAATAAACAATATTAAATAGCTAAAACTACTTATTTATTTAAATATGGAAACATTTCTCATATTTAATATACTTTTTTTATCACTATTCATTTTAGTGTTATTTTATTTATTTTAAATAATTAAGTTATTAATCATTTTAATTTATTATATTGATGATAAACTCTATTTAATCTTTGGTATATTAGTGTGATCCTAATAAAGTTTCCATCATCATCATCATCATCATCATCATCATCATCATCATCATCATCATCATCATCATCATCATCATCATCATCATCATCATCATCATCATCATCATCATCATCATCATCATCATCATCATCATCATCATCATCTTTTTTGAAAACATCTCATCTCAATCTTTAGTCATTTCAATTTATACTATTTGTAAATATCAACAATATCATCAAACAAAGTCGAAATTACAAAAAATACAAATTAAGTGCATAAGAGTTACACTTAACATATATAAAATAATTCCACTACCAAAATTTACTAATAATTATAATTAGTGGGATGAATCAATTCAATAATTGAGGCAATATAATTTTACCACACATTTTTATAATTATAGATTTTTTCAAGAACTTTTTTTATCTCTATTTTTGGCCAGTTTCAATTTTCCCTATCTATAAAAGTTGTTTTTATTTTATTTTTAATAATTTATTATAAAAAACTTACTTACACTAATTTTATAGAGTTAATTTTTGTTTTAAAATTTTTTATCCATTTCATGTATTTAACTTTATCTATTTCATGTATTTAACTTTATCTCTTTTAAATTAAAGTAAAAAGTTCATTTAATTTTTTTTAACAGTTTTAAAATTTGTAATTTGATTGATATTACATAACTTTATAGTAAATTGATTCTTTTTTAAATGTTATTAATAATAATATAATTCTCTTTTTCTTTTTTCCATAATTTAACAATTTACTTTTAATTTTTTTTTTTTTAATTAATTAAAAAAATAAATTCTAGTAATAACAAGTTACATTTAACTTCATTCTCTTTTAACAATATTAAAATTTCACCTCAATTTCATCTATACTTTTAATATATATTTTAATTAATATTTTTATTTATTTATTTAAACTATTTTTATTTAAATTTTCAAATCATATATTGTCATAAATTTTAAGTTTTTCATAGTTATTTTTATTTTTTACTTTGAATTTTAAACAACTATTACATTAAAATATTTCTAACATGCAAGTATAAGCAAAGCTAATTTTATTTGTTAGAAATAAAAACCTCTAGAAATATAAGAATTTAACAAATCTGAAATCATTTTTTGAACTTTTTTTAATTTTTCATGTAATAAAAGTCTCATATTAAATTGGATCTCTAGTGAAATTATATTATCTTGGAAGCTCGAGAATATGAAGAATCTAAGTTCCATAACATACATGAATTTATTATTTACTAATAAGATATTCTCTCATAAAGAGATTAGATGCATATCTTGTTACATATGGAAGAAGATTCTTTCTTTCTATATTAAGTTTTACAAAAAAAAGTCATTTCAATATCTGCATTGGATGAATATTTACATTAATACTCAAAAAAAATTATTTAAAACAAACTCTAATTTTGTACTTATAAATTCTACCTTCTATGAGAAAAGGTATTAAATAAAAATTGTCTATGCAATGACTTAAACTTTAGATTTCTAAAAAAATGAGATAAAATTCTCTTGGTATGGGAACTTTAATGATAGAACATTAAATTTAAATAACCCTAATCTATAATCTTAAGCAACAACTTCTCCAACCCTAATCTTTGTGGTTACATGAGAAACATTTTATCTCACAAATACAAAAGAAGCTTTGAAAATTGCCACAGTAAAGAGAGGATGGAGTTTGATGAGAAATTTATTTAAAAAACGTTAGTGTGCAAATACTTTTCTAAAATGCAAACGTATAGTCATCTTGAGCAGATTGCGTGAGGAAAGAGAGGATCGAATATTATAGTTGCACATGGTTATCTGTGCATATCCGTGCACATACGCAGTGAGTAGCAACAATCATTTCAGAAAACACCAATCAGGTAAGCGGAGTGCAAGTGCAAACATTAGGACCGAAGGTGTCCCCATCATTCCTATTTGCGACCAACCAAAATTTTTTGCCCACTCACATTACTCAAAATCTATGAAACGTCATCCATGGCGTGGCGAATTTCATATGTTGTCATGGAGATGGCGTTAGCATTCTTACCTGCGTGCTGGAGTTAATCTATGAAACGTCATCCATGACGTGACAAATTCCATATGTTGTCATGGAGATGACGTTAGCATTCTTACGTGGCGAGTTTTTTTCAGAGAGTCTAAGAGAAAGGAAGTTTGCCATAATTGAAAATGGATGGATTTGCTTTGGGTGTTGTCTAACGAAGACATAAATCTGCAAGAAATTATTATTTTAACATAAATTTACACAAAAACATTATTTTTTGTTGTTTAAAATTCATTTTTGAATGCAAAAATAGATTCAGCATGTTGAAAAACTCATAGGACACTCTTATTATATAGTAATAATGACTCAAATCTAGAATCTAATAATTTTTAGCAGAATTTCAGGCAAATATCCTAAAAGATTTATTTAACAAACTTTTACTCAAAAAAAATTATTACTTAATATTTGAGATTTCTAATTTAAGAATTGAAGATAATATTCTCTATAAGTAACAACAATATTGCTTAGATTTTTATCATAGTTTTACAACAACACTCTCAAAGTTATATAAACAAATACTCTTTACAAACTTTACATCATAAGGAAAATCAAATTGCTAACAAGTATGATAAAGATTGTAAAAGTGTTAAGAGAGACCTTAAGGAAACCTATGATGAGTTGACAAGATAAATAGTTACAAGACCCTAATTAAAATAAAAATGAGATACTATATAAATAGATAAGAGAAGCATTTAGACCATTTTAAATTTGATCTTAAAAAAAATTGGAGCCAAATTCTAACTTGAGAAAATAAAGAAAATAACATGGTTGCCTTGAGAGATTTGAATTCATAAGTTTTATGCATCCCACAATGTCGTGGGTAACATTCAAACCCTTATTACACAGCAAGAGGTTTTTATTTTGGGGTTAAATGACTTGCAAAAGAGAAAGTTAAGGACATCAAAGCTTTGTTCTTATTCCTCACATTCACAAACTCTTGAATATGGAAATCAAACAAGGGTTCCCTAAACCATGGACTCGAAGCCTTGTTGTTCATATTTTTAAAAGTGGGGACAAAAATAACCCCTCATATTATAAGACCATTATGATTAGCTATCTTTTAGCTTATGTGATATAGGATTATTTTGGAAAAGAAGATTAGCATATGGTTAGAAAGTTGGGGGAAAAGAGCTAAAATCCAACATCATTTAAATGCGGACCACTTAGTTACTCTTGGGATTATCCGAGGAATGTTGAATAATAAATCAATATCATGTGTTTTCCATTCACTTTAGAGTGACTTTAGGAATTTTTTTGACATGACGCTTAGAAATATTAACTTTTGGAATATATTAGAAGAGTTTTAAAGGTTTCTTTTGAGTTGAGAGCTACTGTGATAAGGTTGTATGAGAAAGTTATTGCTAATTTTAGGAACAATGGGGGTTATTCAGAAGAAATTAATTGTAATATAGGGGTTAAGCGAGGTTGTATTTTGTCTCTCGTCATTTTTCGCATTTACGTTGATAAGTTAGAGGCATGTTTGGAAGAAGCGGGTCGTGTTGGTACTACTTTAACTAGAATAAACATCATCATTCTTCTCTATGTTAATTATGATATTGTTATTATATGAGGTGTCCATCTGATCTCAACATGCAACTAAGAATTATCAAGTATTTATGTTCTAGTATAGGTATGTTAGTAAAGAGTGACAATACAAAAATAAAATTCGAAAATGTCATTTTATCTAATTTTGTGTGTGACAATAATAACTTAGAGGAAGTTGATTTGTAAAAATATCTTGGAGTCAACCTTCATCGGAAACGTAATTGGAACCACAACATCAAGAAAAACATTAATGGAGGATGGAAATCATATTTTGGTCTTGAGAACAATTGTAGATCAATAGATTTTTTGTTCTAGGAAAAAAAAAAAGGAAACTCTTTGTAATATATCTGAGGTATATTGCATTTATTATCATAACGCAATAAATAAATATGATGCCATAATAGTCATAGGGAAAATATCATGTAATAATAGCAATAAGATTATTAATATGTAACGTATCAATAATATGTAATAATGAGAAGTCATGTCCTTTGTCAAGGATGTGACTTATCCCCCCAGATGGGGTGCTAGCAGGTACAACGCGTGGACAGTCCACGGGGAGGCCACCTGGCCAGATGGTTAGCCAGTTAGCACCCGATCAAACTCGTCCCCCCAGCACATCACCTCAAGGATTTAACGCAGTCGCCGCCACCCCTCAGACCACACTTGCGGCCAGCCTGCCGCACGAACTAGAAGCCTCGCAGCTTGAGAACTCTCATGGCATCGTGCAGGTCGCCTAACCTGTCACTTCCTCTCCCCAGATATGGCGCCCCTACAGCCGAGCTCGGGAGTATTATTCCTCCTTTGTTTCTTAGCGATCTCCCTCTCCAGCCCTCCCAGTTTCCTTTTCTCTTCCTCCCCCTCTGGAGCATTCTGCAGTTGACCTCATGGACCCTTCTGCTTCTCCTCTGTGTTTTCATTCCCAAGCCACCGATATCCCTCACCATACCCCGCCTGAGAGGTAAATCTAGGAGAGGAGTAGCCTAGTACGCATCCAGGGGAAAGGAGGTGCCCAATTCTGACCTTCCACCTAAAAATGATGATATCACTGTCTTGGCTCCCATCATAGCTCCCCCTCCCGCAGAGCCACTTCGAGAAGCCACCCAGGACCTTTCACCGCTCTCGAACTCATATGGTTTTCGAGTAGAGTGGTTTGACACACTGGGAAATCTTTTGGGCTACGCACCTCCCCCCCCTCTCCACCTTGTCGCCCGACTCCTCCACCCTCCCCCTCTCGCCACCACTTTGAAGCTACCTTCGCTCCCTCGCCCCTTCCTTCCTCCTCGTCTGACTCCCCAATTCGCTCTGTCTACAACAAGTGCATTGACCAGGAAGTGATCATAGCTTCACTGCACCAGGAAGTGATCATAGATTCACTGCACGAACTCACCAGAGGACAAGAGGAAATCAAGTCCGCACTTCTGGAATTGCAGAAGAAGGATGTCGAATGATGGAGAAGGGTGGACATTCTGATGTCCTTTCTGTAGGACCTCCAGCAAGCAATTGTGGATCGAGACAAGGGAAAAATTAAGAAGACCCAGGCCTTTGCGGGACCAAGGCTCGGTCTAGGTTTCTAGTATTCTCTTGTTTCAGGTTTTAGCTTTTGTTTCTTTCTAGCTATCCATGGCAAGATAGTCTGATCGGTTTACTTCACTTCTCAGTATTTCACCATCCGTGGTACTGTAGTTTTTGCATGTCATACTCTATTTTATTTTGGACAATTGGCACTCTATTTTTTTGGACAAATGGAAACAGTGGTTTCCCAGATGGGCACTGTTGCCACGCATAGACAGCTTATAACTTTTTCAAGAAGGCCCTAATACAATTACTAATTTACAAACAAAAAAAAAAGGATGTTACTTATCACCCCTACATGTATTTATATGCACACTAATTGTATCTCAAAGCATGTCAATGAATAATGATAATAATTATTTATCCATTGCGGAATATACAGATTCATCATCGTTATTATGAATGCTCAAGTGAAGTGACCAAGAGGTTTGCTTCAAGTGGTATGAGAGTGATCTTTCCGCTTTCTTGTGGTCAAGTATTTTTTTTTGTTCCATTGATCTGTGATCAAATTTATTTTTCCAATGACATTTAAAAAGAAGAAGAAGAAGAAAAAGCAGTGCTTCAAATAATTCCTAGGATTATGGTCCAGATAGAAAAATGAAAGAAAAAGAAAAAGTTATCCAATTATGTTTACAAAGTAAAGTTAATTGCCATGTGCATAGTCAAAAAACACAATTAAAAAGAAAAGTTTTCAAAGTGCACATAAATAAATATCAAGTTAAATAAAACTTCCATAGTTGGCATAAATAAATTTAATTGTCACTTACAAGGTAAGAAAGGGTAATTGGAAAGGGAAGTTTCCAAGTGTTTTAAAGTACACGTGAAGAAGTATAAAATCAATAGTATATATAATTTGACAATGTAAATTGTGAAGAAAGAAAAATTAAAACTTTACATGGAAGAAATGTGGCATGAGGATAAGACAAGTTTGAGACAAGGTAATACAAGTGTATAAGAAGTTAGGTAAATGAAATGTGAATAACATGAGAATATTGGCAAAAGGTGAAACATTAAAGTTTATAAGAGATTTTATTGTTAAAATAAATAAAGGGTAAAAGTATTTACATTCTTAAGATATATTCTTAAGAAGGTCAAATATTATTATAAAAAATGTATTCCTAGGAAAAAAACAACATTCCCCAAGTTTGACGGTGGGGATGATAGAGAAGACACGAGATGGATTAATAAAGTGCAAAGTTATTTAGTTTATTATAACATACTCAATGAGGGAGAGAAAATTAGCATTACATCAATGCACTTAGATAAATCAGCCCTTGATTGGTTTTTATGGCGGAACTCCAAACCTTAGGCACTAGTTTGAGATTGGGACACATTCAAAGAAAAAAAAATTAAATGTTTCCAAGATACATACCGTATACAAAATACTAAAATCCAAGGGGACAAGGGGTCACAACAACAAGGTTATGATGATTTAGAAGGGAAAATTAGATATTTGAACATAACCCTTATCATCAAAGAAGAAGATAGAAAACTCGAAGGGAAATAGAGAAGCAAGATATAGAAATTTGACAATTTCAACAACAAATAAAGAGATGCAACAACAAAATAACAATATAAAATAATTTGCAAAAGAGATACTGAAAATATCAATAAAAAACTATCATCCAAAGACGATCAAATTTCTTTGTGTCATTAAAATGCATAAGATGGAAAGTTCATAAGAGTCCCATTGTCGCTCCATGAAACAATTATTTAAATTCATGCAACTTTAATCATCATGTAGATTATTGCAAAAAATATAGAACATAAAAATATAAGGTTGTTCAAAATTGTCAAAGTATGAGCTGTCAAAATAACATGTTGTCCAAAATAAAGTGCAAATAAGTTCATATACAAATGCTAACAAAATCATGAAAAAACATATTTGTTGTGAGAGATTGCTCCTCTCTTACCATGACTACTTTCAACCCCTTCATTTTTCCCAACCGATGAACTTACCTTGGCATATTTTTTATCATTTCCCTGCACATGTAAAGTGACTGAATGTGATGATTCATGTGATGACTTTGAATCAGCTTCTACTACTTTCTCTTCATCTAGACTATCCTCAAGTTCAATGATCTTGGCCTTGGAATAACGGGAATGTGAGGGTTGGGATATGGTTTTTTGATGCAAGGGAGAAGCAGCATGCCATGCATGAAAAGGAGGTTGTTCAGGGTGATCAATATTTGGTCAGCCATGTGACTGTCCAAAAGGAGGATGTACAACATTTTTCCAGCCATCATGTTCTGGTCTAAGTAGAGGAACGGAAACATGGTTTGGAATTGGAATATCGATGCTTGGAAGAGGGTTTTCAGGCATAAGTGGAGGTCTATAGGCTTGTTGGCCAACCAAATCGAGGAAACTTATTTGCAGCAACTGATTGAATTCTTTTGAATCTTCATCAAAATGTATGGAAAATCGGAGCCTATTATTACCCATTTTCCAAGGACCTATCCCTCTACCTCTATTATTTCCTCTCTTGCCATGACTGCCTCTGCTAAAAAATCTCATTCTAATACACATTCACAACATCAGAACTAGAGCATCATTAATCCATCATCTAAACATTTGCAAAACAATAATTTAGACATGGCTCTATATACCACAATACATATGCAATAAATCACTATGCATTTCATTTCCTAGAGCTAATAATCACTTAGAACAGGGACTTAGAAGGATTATCTGGATTCCATGATTGGGCTTATAATGAGCGGAAAATGGTAAGTATGATAAGGGAAATGTAATATGGATTGTTCATTTACCATAATTAGGTCTATCAAATCATTACACTCCTATGAATATCCTTGGATATATAACAGAGCAAACATCAAACCAACCAAACACTTCGTCAAACTCAAATAATTATGTTATGAGACACTTTATACAATTGCAATCAAGCATGGGAATGAAACAAGTACTTGGGATCGTGAAAAGGGATTATAATGGACGAAAAATCTTAAGTACAATAGGAATAAAATGGACATGCTTTCATTACAATTGACTTCAATCATTATCCACCTTTATGACCCCAACAATCAAAATTATAATAACCATACAACCATAGTGTTTGATCCTAAAGGTCGATCTCATTTTATTATCCTTTCATCAAAATTATTACAACAATTCGATTATTGCTATAATTCATTCACATAATACTCTCAGTCATACCTCTGGTGTCATTTATTTTTCATAAAAAACATCCATGTATCATCCATTTTCGTTTTTATTAAATCACAATATATCACTGCCAGTGTTGAATGCAAAATTCCATGTAGCAGTGCCCAGGATATCAACCGGGCATCGAAACATCAATCAAAAAAGCTCCCATGTATTGAAATCATCAAATCTCAATCAAATGTACACAAGTTCCGTTATATACCTGCGATTTCCAGAACTAATATCCAACTAAGCATTTGTTTTGAAAGGGGTGGAAAACATGGACCAAGCATCAAATGCAACAAACAATAATATACAGCATCATTTGGTGTGACTGTAATCAAATCTAAGGAAGGAAAACCACTTTCTTTTCCACCAAATATCGTTGCAACGAAAGGGCGAGTCGGTTTGAAATCATATGGGAAAAAACCATTTTAAATTTTCAGTTATGGCAAGGGTATCATAAAATGACATGGTTCAAACCCTTTACAACAGGATATCTATCATGGATCCTTTCCAAATTATTTAAATTTTGGTGCAACCCTTTTCATAATACGCAACAAAACACTACCATCTTTTAATTGCTTATATATATCATGTACAACCAACAAGTGACAACCAGGTCAACAAGGGTTGTGACTGGTAATTGAGAAAACCAACAACAAACCCCAAGTATGATGAGGATTTTAACCCAATGGATTCACGACTCAACTCAGACTTGTTTAGGTTCAAAATTAATAACCAACAAAACGCCTTCCTAAAAACTCAAATAATGGTATGCATAAGGTCGTATGACGTTGTCATCAGGGAATAAAATATGCAGAGTGTGCACACATTACCAGCAGGCAATACAAAATACCCTAATACAATAAACACCAAACCTTGTCTTCAAATAATTCATTGATAGCCGCAAACCAAAAAATCGACATAGTGAATGTGCAATCAAATACTCAAAATCAAAACTATCAACTAGCTCATTTGAGATTCCATGCAAGTGAATCATTAAATCCAGGAGCAGAATACTTATTTTATTTTCTAGAAAGCAGAACAAGAAATCATTGAATGCAAGCACAATAATGTAACATCATGGTTCTAACCCTTATAAACTATAATGTAATATGTAAATATGACTTAGGATGGTGAGTCGGTAAAGTTGAAAAGGGGCCAGAGTACCTAGGAAATGTAACACTTCCTATACATTAATAAAATACATCGCTGGCTGCAAGACCGACAAGGAAAAAAGATATAGGGGGCTATGATTCCATGAGAGAGGGGGATTGAGGGAATAATTCTTGTTATTATTATTTTATTTACCCATAATTGATTTTATGGAGAAGAGGGGGTTACATGAGCTTCTTGGGAGGGAGGACATGTGGCTCTTGTCTTCATGTAATTATTTAAACATCCCTTGGGGGTTGTTTTGGGGTCGTTCTTCCCTTGGTTCATCCTCTTCTCATTGGTTCACTTGTTCTTCTTCCTCTTCACTCACTACTGCGAGTTTGTGTGCTCTTGGGCTAAGCATGGAAATGAATGGCAGGAAGAGGAGAGCCATCGTTGAATGGTTGTAATGATTTATTGATCATTCTAGGAGGGAATGGATGCTTGTGTGCATGAACTTGATGTTGATATTATGGTAGTTGTGGGAGGTATTTACCTCCACATGTAAACCTGACGAGAATAGAAGACTCTGGGAAGCAAGAGAAACCCTAATGAGTTGGCTAATAACCCTAGAAGACTTGTCGGCTCAAGAAGATAATATGTATTAGGTTATTAGCCTCCAAGAGAAGAAGTCGGCCAGAAGAATTAATATATACTGAACAGACAGGTACCCAGAAGGAGAAGTCGGCCCCAGTAAGTCTGCCAGAACCACTATAAATACAGGGCGTCAGTCTCTCATTTGACACATCTCAGCAGTTGCAGAGAGCCATTTCTGCGCAGTACAGTTGCAGGCTTGTGCGCAGGTTTGGAGAAGAGTTGCTAGTGTAGTTGTTGCAACTAGCAGTTACGTTTTGGCTTGGACTATCTCTTGGCTAGGGTTTGGACTATTTGATCAGCTCATGTTGGTGTGCTATCCTTGGGGAAAGGTGCGCTACCCTTTGTTTGGATATCTAGCCTAGGGTTTGCGTCCAGAATGATTCTCTGTCAAGGTTAAGGTGCTCAGAGGGTGGCTTCGGCCTATGGTTGGGTGACAAGGGTATTGTCAATGGTAAAACAAGCACACATCCTTCATATTCTAACAGGTTATGGGCCCACACCTCCTTCATTCAGTCTAAATGCTGGAAGGAAACATAGCCACTAGGATATTAAGCTCGTTGAGGAACTGTCGCTAGGGTTACTAGCAGGAGAAGTTGCAGAAACCCTAATCCTCTTGTTGAGGATCCTTAAGTGAATGGATTGACCTAATCTCCAGATAGATCAGTGTTCTCTAGCCTAGCGTATCTCCTGATACTCTCAGCAAGCCAAGACGTGAAGTTTGAGTTTATGGTCAAATCTAGGGTTTGACCAAGTCAAAGAAGCCATGACTTATTCTATGAAGTCAGAGAACAATTTAGATAGAGCCTCTAACTTCAGAGCATGGAAGACAAGGATTGACCTCATCCTTTCCAAGAATAAAGTACTGCATATCGTGAAAGGAAAGATCATGAAGCCAGAGTTTGAAGAAGGAAAAGAGAAGGAACCGCAAAACGTTGCAGCTATGGAGAAGTTCAAAGACAATGATATCAATTCTATGAGTATCATAGTGGAATCTATAAAATACCACTTGATAACCTACATCTCCCATCTTGAATCATCGAAGAAGATGTACGATGCCCTAACAAATCTCTTCTCAGTTAGAAACATTGGACAAGTAATGAGTCTGAAATGAGCTTCGTGACATGAAGATGAATGATGATGACAACATAACATCACACTTTGTGAGAATTTCTCAGTTAAGAGATCATCTCAGAGAAGGAGTTGGTAAACATAGTACTCAATGGTCTTCCCAAGAGGTGGGATGCATTTGTCGCAAGCATGAACATAAGAAAGGAGTATCTGACATTTGAATAACTTTGGACTTGTTGTGCTCAAGAAGAATCAAGGATCAGTGCAAAAGAGAAACCCCAAAAGAAGTACGATGATCAAGCCTTCACAGCAAGATTCAAGAACTTCAAGAACAAAAGGAAGTTTGGTTCAAGGAGGAAACCACATCAAGAGAAATACATTTCAGAAGTACAATGCTTCAACTATCGAAAGTATGGTCACTACAAGAATCATTGTCCTGAGCTAAAGAAAAGGAAGGAGAAACAAGAAGCATCAATTGCCGAAGAAAAGGAACCTACAAAAAAGACTAAGCAGGATGGAAGAGACTTCTTCTTCTAAAGGTAACAAAACTCTTCTTATTTCTTGTACATATCTTGTTTGCATCATCTATGTACATATCTTGTATATCTATCTCTTGTAAGATAATGTGTTCCAAGAAGAACTATACCTATGGAAGAACAACAAGATAAGAATGGATATCATTAGATAATACACATGAAAGGATGAAATACAAATCATGTGGAAGCTATTGTAAGATAAGTCGAATCAATCATGAAGAGACTTAGAAGAAGCAAAGACAGAAAGAAGTTAGCAATCAAGAGGAAATTGAAAGACTTATGAAGTTTTGTAGAAGACAACAAGACGAAAGCATGGACTTTGTTAGACAAGAGAGCCAATTATATATGGCAGAAGACAATAAGGATGAAAATGGAAGCGTGGACTCTGTTAGACAGAGGGAGCCGATTATATACACTCATACATGAAGCAAGGATTAGCAGGGAGCTAATCCTGTGATCCATAGAAGATGATGAAGTATATATCCATGATAGCAGCCATGAAAGACAGTACGTATCCAGTTCAACCTCATAAGAAGTCTTCTTCAAAGAGAAGCCTTAAAGTATCCCTGGTTGTCCATCCACATCCGTGATCTTGCGATGAAAGAAAGAAATAGAATCTTTAGGGCATGGAATCTACTCCATGGACCCAAGAGATAAACACGAGAAAGAACATGAAGATTCAAAGAAAGAAAGAGAAGTCAGAACAACCAGCCATTGTATCAAGAATCACAAGATTGTCAGCCTAATATGAACTCACTAAAAGCAATCAAGTAGAGAAACTGAAAGTCGTGATGAATAATAGTGTATGGAAGACTTATGAATGAAAGCATTACGAGATCTAGAACTAGAGGTTCACCTAGATGGAGGGAGAAGACTGTGATGATTACTTGTTCTAGTAAACCAGACTTATCTCTACATGAGTCATTATATCATCAACAACATCCATAAGTTGGAGTTCTACATCAGATGAATGCAAAGAATACTCTCCAGAGAAATTGAATAAACAGTGTATGAAGAAGCAATCTCAAGACTTTGAGGCATACCAGAAAGAGACCCTTGTATGCAGATAGAAGAAGATAACTTGGTGAAGAACCTCCAGTGCACAGCAGAAGCGTGGTTAAGATTTCCTATAACATCAAGATGATTACTCAGTAGATCAGATCTCATGATAACAGAAGAAGTGCCACATGGATATATTCCAGTTTTTCAACAATGATATACTCTATTGTTCAAAGCTACATGAAGCCTTCACAGAAAATCAGTGTTCTAGACTAAAGTACATTTGAAATCAAGCATTAAATTATCCATGATGAAGTCCATAAAGGAGAAAGTGATTCTCCAATACATATCTCCACAGATGAGCAGATAAGCAGACATTTTGGTAAAAGATGAAAGAGTTTGCGTACTCAAGATGGAGCTCGTGGAGACGACTTCCTTATTGAAAAGGGAAGAGATGACTCCCAGGTTGGGAGGGAGCATTGAAAATATTATTGAAGACATTCATTGAAAAATAGTCCAACTTGGACAGATTATTTCATGTTCGGAAAGTGGATTGATATTTCTGACGGACAACGATTTCCCATTGTGGTTAACATGGGAAATGCTCCAGATTGCTGATGTATCATAGACAGCGACTTCCCATTGTGGTTAACATGGGGAGTGGTCTAGGGCAGTCTCTCTTCTTGAGGGTTACTCAAGAAGACTGGCCCGCCTCGCCAGACAATGATTTCTCATTGTGGTTAACATGAGGAATAGTATGTTTTGGAGGTTGATACAGGACAGTCTTTTCCTCTTGTGGTTAACAGAGGAAATGGTCCGGACAATCATTCCTTAGGGTTTATACGTTCTCTCTACGGTGCACTTTGATTAGTGTATGAAGAATGGCCCAGGGCGGGGAATGGTCCAGGCTCAGCAATCAGGGACATGCATTCCTTAGGGTTTATACATTCTCTCCAGGGTGCACTTTGATTAGTGTAGGAGGAATGGCCCAGGGTGAGGAATGGTCTAGGCTCAGAAATCAGAAACAATCATTCTTCCTTGTTTGAGAAGAATAGGGAAAATAGCCCATTGTTGATGTTCTACACTGAGGGCAGATATTCTTTCAGATCTCACAGATGTGAGTGAAAGATTGGCCCAGATGATTCAGTTTATATCATAACATTGTTTCTGTGCAGGTTGCTATCAGATGTTTGTTATGAAGACTATATGACAGTATATGTATATTACTGTGGTGGATATGTTCCATTGTTCATGACTATACGTTGTTGATCAAGTACTTGTGTGTTACTTGGTGTGGTAGTGTACCATTGGATTATAGTTATGTACTACTATGGATAGACACAGTTGTGTTCTATTTTTGTTCTGATTTCCTTGAAGACTATCAGCAGTTTATTGGAGATAATCATCATCCAGATGAATGATGAACAAGATATTTTCCAGACGGAAAATGGTTCAGAGCATTTACTCTTCTAGATTAGAAGAATGGCTCTTGCATCACTCTGTGGAGTGAGCATCATGTCTGATTACTCAGATAGAGTATGGTTTCGAGAGATGATGCAATTGATGATGATGATGGTTCTCATGATCTAGTCATGATCTAGTCCATATAACTATGTTGATGCTACCGGGTGAATGGTATGTTTTGTGCTCAAGACCATTACCTGTAATACCTCCCTAGCTAGGAGGGAGTGTTGATATTATGGTAGCTGCGGGAGGTATTTACCTCCACGTGTAAACCTGATGAGAATAGAAGACTC
>JASDQU010735648.1:171717-189446 GCA_032191745.1 Picea mariana | reverse complement strand
CAAGAAGATAATATGTATTAGGTTATTAGCCTCCAAGAGAAGAAGTCGGCCATAAGAATTAATATATATTGAACAGACAGGTACCCAGAAGGAGAAGTCGGCCCCAGTAAGTCTGCCAAAACCACTATAAATGCAGGGCACCAGTCTCTCATTTGATACATCTCCGCAGTTGCAGAGAGCCAGTTCTGCGCAGTGTAGTTGCAATGTTGTGCGCAGGTTTGGAGAAGAGATGTTGGTGCAGTTGTTGCAGCTAGAAGTTACATTTTGGCTTGGACTATCTCTTAGCTAGGGTTTGGACTATCTGATCATCTCTTGTTGGTGCGCTATCCTTGGGGAAAGGTGCGCTACCCTTTGTTTGGATATCTAGCCTAGGGTTTGCTTCCAGAATGATTCTCTGTCAAGGTTAAGGTGCTCGGAGGGTGGCTTCGGCCTATGGTTGGGTGACAAGGGTATTGTCAATGGTAAAACAAGCACACATCCTTCATATTCTAACACTTAATGGCAGTTCAGATGGAACTGTCCACAGCTGAGAGTCCTTGGAATTTCCAGTAGGGAGATTTCCTGACCAGTAGCACTGGAGCCCTAGAGAGAAATGGAACAGCCTCAGGGACTGCATGGCAGAGAAAGGTGTTCATTTCTTGGGTTTGTGCGGGATGAGGGGGGAAAAGAGATGGAAATTAGGATTGTTGTGAGGTTGGGAAATCTGAGAGCTACTTAGCCAACTACTTTGTATTTAGACTTGGCCTAGGACCCGTCCTTGTGGATTCATAGCCCTGGCTCGGGGGTGACCTGTTGTTGAGAGTAAATGAACAGCAACATCTATGGTTGGGAGGAACTTCCTTGTTCTGTAGCCAGTTGGTGAACATTTACTTGCAAAGATAAGTGCTCTCTGTGTTTTCTGTTTAATGTATTCCGTTGTGTATTTAATTATCTCTGAGATATGTATTCTAATGTGCCTCTCTGCTGGTTATTTTGTGTGCATGGCACGTTGTTTATCTCTTTTATGTTGTGACATGGATCTTGTCTTATGCATGTGGTGTGCATGCTTCTAACATTGTTGGGAAGTCCTTTGTTTTTGAATTTGGATCAGAGAACTGAGTCTTGGGGCTGCAGCGTGCCTAGCATGTGGTTGGTTGGGTGTGTTGCAGCCTGTTTAAGTGGCATAGCCCGACCTCTGGGTGGTCGGGTATGTTACAGATTGGTATCAGAGCTTATAGTTGAAACATCGGGTCGGTATGGGTTGGGTCTGTTGGTCAGAGTCTCGTGGTTGAGATCAAATTCTGACCGTGAAGTTGAAAATATCAGGAGGAATGGCGTTGCAGAATCTACGTTGGAGTTAGATCGTCAGAGATTAGTTGTAAGGGGGTCGAAGGATCCTGATCGTCCCCCTTCGAATTCGAGAGAGATCACCACTGTAGGATCAGGAGAGATCTGGGATCATTGGATCAGAGGACAGGTGAACAGGGGTCGTCCAATGTAAAGGAAGCAAGGGTTAAGGTCACAACTATCGGATCCCATGGGACAAAGAGATCAACATACAAGAGGCATTGTGGGGAACCAAGTTGCACGAGAGATAATTTCCCAAGGCGGTCCCGCAATCCAAACCACGGTTTCACTAAGGGGTTACGTGTCAGCGTTAGAAGAATTGCGGGGCAAAAGGCATGTTACTCCAAACCGTCGATGCGTTCCCCCGCAAATTGAAAGGCATGCAGTGATGTGACATGCTAGTGCTTGAGCATCAAAACTATGAATAGCCAAGGTAGTTGGGGACCGTCGATCTGTAGGAGGACACACGTCAACCGATCATGTTCTTTGGATAAAACGCTCTGGTAAAAAGCAAGTGAGGAGAAGTTTAGAATTGAGATTTCTGGACCCCGGAGATCCAAAGTGAATCTCAGTCGTCCGATTAAGGAGGACATGTGGTGCAAATCCATGGACTCCGAGTGAAGACCCGAAGTGAATCTTGGTCGTCTGATCCAGAAGGACACGCGGCAGAAATCTGTGCACTTTGAGGGAAAGTGAAGGTTGAAAGTTGAGGTTTCTGAAGTCCAAAGACCCAAAGAAATCATAGTCGTCGATCTACAAGAGACATGTGGCAGTATATCATGAGCTTCGGATAAAATCATTTTGGAAAAAGTTGAGGGTTGAGATTTCCGAAACCCGAAATTCTGAAGTGACATGGCTTGCTGACATCACCTCAGATGATGTGGACACATGGGATGTATGCCACATGTCAGTAATTTTTGAGCATATGGAGTATTGGGGTGTCGGTTAGAACGTGACACATGTCACCCGCTTGATTGGGCCACGTGTCCGCTTCCATTATTTCACCACGTGGCGACAGATCGTGCAGTTCGTAGACTGGGCACTCTAGAGGGGAAAGATGTGACAGGTTGCGTTGGGTCTAAAACTCCCGAAGGCCCGAAGGTCGGAGTACATATCAACCATTGATCCTAGAAGACACACGGTAGTAGATCTCGCAGCGGTTCGGAGGATCGGTGCTCCGGGAGAAAGTGAAGGCGTACAGTTTGAAACTCCCGAAGCCCGAAGAGCCGAAGTGATTCACAGTCATTGATCTGCAGAAGGACAAGCGTCGACGGATCGTCAACTTCGGGTGAAATCATTCTGGGAGAAAGTGAAGGCGTAGAATTTGAAACTTCCAAAGCTCGAAGAGCCGAATCGATTCACAGTTGTTGATCTGCAGGAGGACACATGTCGACGGATCGTCGACTTCAAGTGAAATAATTCTGGGAGAAAGTGAAGGCGTAGAGTTTGAAACTCCAGAAGATTGAAGAGTCAAAGCGATTCGCAATCGTTGATCTGCGGGAGCACACACGTCGACATATCGTAAACTCTGGGTAAAAGCGTTTTGGGGGGGAAGCAAGCGGGGAAAATTGATACCTTCGAAGGCTGAAGTTTCAAAGTTAATCTCGATCATTGATCGTGAAAGAGGATGAGGGTCATTGATCTGGTTCTAGTTGAAGGTTCTGAAGTTGCGAAGCACTGAAGACCGAAGTCAACGTTAACCATTGATCTACTTCGCGAGATTTCCCAACCAATGATCAAGTGTAGTGGAAGGATAGTGTAAGTGGAGGTGTTAACCAAAAACAAGCAGTCACCGCCACTTTATGACTCATTCGGTGGGTAATCACTTCGGAGGAATTGCTACTCCAGAATTCAGGAGCCACGAATAGCCAAAGTTTTGAAGTAAATGAGAACCATCCAACTCATCGTGACATTAAGATGTGACCGTTGATTTTGATAAGTGATCAAGCACTTCTTAGCTTAGCGCCTGGTCACCACATGCGGTCGTATGGAATAAAGAAACAAAGGGAAAAGAAGAGGCAATGCTCAAATCAATAATCCCGTGGTTTTGCATATATGGTCATATGTAAATGGTTTGAAGGAAGCGCCTCATAAAGATTTAATTTGACAGAGAGTTAACACTAGAATAATACAGAGAATTGATAAAGGATCAAAATATGATATGTTTGTGAACTAAGAACACAACAGAAGCATGAGTACGATATAATGAGTCAATCCATGTATGTGATCAACTCCTGAAGACAAAAGAACCGACACACAGTCATGATTAAAAAAGAGTTAATTCATATAAAAAGGAAAAATGATATTAATTAAAGAATAATATTATCATTTAAATGAAAAGGTACCTGTAAATTTAATTGACAATTTTTGTATGATATGTATATCTCTAACAAGATGGTTGCTTGCAAGTTTATCAGGATTAGAGGTATAACCAGATCAATTCAAGAATAGGATCATATGTTAGGGTCATGGAGGCATGACTTTGCTTACAAAAGTTGGATGAGGTACTACAAAAGAAAGAATCCTCACATGGGACATGAAGCTAGCAGGTGAATAATGTCATTAATGGGCATAGAAAGGAAAAGTACGGCTCCGTAGCCTTGAAGGTAGACATGTGTAGATTGTTGCAAGCTTGATGTGGAAGGAAAAAAAGAGCTTAAGAGGTGGTGTGTGAATAATATCTATGTGTCAATCATAGGTGTTCCAGGGAAGGATTTGTTAGATATGACTTATCTATTGTCTAAAATCTTAAATCAGATTTCATAGTGGAAGCAAGATGCCAATGCAGAGGAATTGGAATTCTCTCTCACTTCAAAAGTGGCACTGAATGAAAATGGATTTCCATTGGGGAATGGTACTAAGTGGGAAAGAATGGCCAGGTGGAACATGACTGGAAAAGTGTTCAGACCCAAGGAACCATAGTGAAAATGAGAAGAATGGGAGCACACAAGGCATCAAGGATCTAAAGGAATTCAAGGACAGCCAACTACAACGGAAATAGATAAATAAATAAGTGAATTGAAACAGAAATTCACTAGAGTGCATGAAGCGTACAATGAATTTAAATTGCCTATGCATTAGTAGGCATGCTGACAGTAAATGCTTGGTGCATATAGATGTGTAATTTTGCATATGTACATGCTTGGATATGCATATAACATGCTGGTGAACTTAGAATAGTCTTTTATTATGAAATAATGTTTGAGTATGACTAAAGGATGGATTATGTATTCAGGAAAAATGATACAACAGGGTTAAATATGTGGATGTTGTTATTGCTTATAATTCCATCGAGGTGAAGACCCATGAGGATGGCAAGAATGGTGATCAAAATGATGAAGGGGGAAGTCTGTGAGCTTCTACAAATATCATTTGGTCAGAAAACAACAAGTAGGTTGGTAACAACCAGGCAGGTATGCATTCAGTTTATGTTGATGCATACATGTTCAAGGGGATCGAGGTAAGGATTCCCTCAGTTAATTTTCAATATTTAAATTGATATGTAATAGTCGAAGGCCTAGAGTGTGTAAGTGTTTTTTATGCTAGAATGCAATTAGATAAAATATCAGTTGCATATTATGTTATGATTGGTTATGGGATCATAACCAGGTTAATTCAGGAGACATACTCCTTATATAACAATGAATATCCATAGAGCTAGACATGTGTGAGACCATAATATGGTTGGATATGGAAGGGATATAGCGCTATGTGAGTTCTTGATGGTATCTACTGTATATCTGATGTTTGGATTGCAACCTCTTTGCCAACACTGAAGAGCACTTAAGGATTATATTCTTGGTGTTGTGTTTGGGTAGAAAAGGAAGGTAACCAAATAGTTAGGCAAGTAGTAGGAAGTGTGTGGATGATGTGTTGAATCGTTGGCCAAACCTTCCAACTCATCATGGTGGAATACATGACATAGTTATGTGGTATTATGTAGTCAATGCATGGATGCATTGTGTAGATGTGACCATGGTTATTGGCACATTGATTGTTATCTTATTAATTGTGGCATTATGAAAAGTCTGTGTGATTGATAATACATGTGTATGTAATGATGAGTTCATTCCAATTCATAGTTGGATTAACAGAAGTAATTGAATTGAAATTGTAAACAATTCTGAGAGCACTTTGTGATTTTGTTTTGAATCATTGCCATGAGAATATATGTCTTGTACATGAGATAGTGACAATTTGTTTGGCTGAGAAATGTTGAAATTGCAGGAGGAAAGGGGTCTTGGATATGGAAGTGTTGTAAGCCCATAAAAAAGACCAATGCCTATTGTTGCAAGAGTCAAATTGTTATGAGCAGAAGCTCATGTCTAGAAGTTTTATTTTTCCTATATAAAACAGTTTTGGGAATTCTGATTTGATAATTACTAATGAATTGTTTGGTTTGAATGTAAATTGAAGAAGTTGCAAGTAGAATGGTCTTGGATATGGAAGGGATGTAAGCCCATAAGTAAGACTGATATCTACAGCTACAGAGCCAACCATTATGAGCAGAAAGATCATGCTTGGAAAATTGTATTTTCCTGTATAAAACATATTTGACATTTATGTTTGAAATGGTTATGATATCTCATGATGATTGTATGTGTATAATACAGATGATATGTTGGATATGCAAGCTAGAAAGCATGTAAAAGGATATTGTTGTGACATGAGAACCCTATGTCCCTAGAAATCGTCTTGTGCAAGAGAACCTTGGTCAGGAAAGATGGATCACCTGATGGACTGCATAGCAGAGAAGGGGATGCATGAGCCTGGGCCTAGAAGGTGGGTGACCACAAGGAAGAGGAGACTTTGATAGCTCTTGATTGGGGTCATGCACATAATGGGTATGTCACGGAAAATAGTGAGCCAAGTTAATGAGACAGCCATATGGATGCAGATCCATGAACCGCACAGATAAGTATTGTATTGGATTATGAAAATTTACTCTTACAATATGAGAAAGAATGAGAATTTTTGCACAAATTTTGAACTGACATGCTTGCTAATTTGAAATATTGTAGGAAAACAATGAATGTTGAAGATCTATAAAAGTACCAGACTATGAGAGAAAAGAAGGTGATGTTGGAGAAACTAAATGACAAAGGCATGGAAGGAAGAAATTCCAATGGATTCGCTACAATTGGAGTTTTGGAACCCACAACTCTAAAACTTCCTGGCCAAGTGCACTAAAGTCGGGGAAAAGTGGAACGGCCTGAGGGACTACATGGAAGAGAAAGGGGTTCATTTCTTTGGGTTGTGGAGGGATGAGAAGGAAGGAGACCTTCTTGGTTGGAACTACTGCCAGAAATATAAATTCTTAAGATCATCATACATGTTTTGGATCGGAATGCCTATGCATACATGTTTTAGGCCAGAGTGCCTATGTATATAAGATTGGGTTGGATTTCCCATGTGAATTAAGGCCAAAGGGCCTGGAATTGTAATGTTAATAACATTGGAATGGTGTTGTGCATTGAGGACAGTGCCAAAATAAGGGGAGGGGGATGTAACATCCCGATTCTAACCCTTATAAACTATAATGTATTATGTAAATATGACTTAGGTTGGTGAGCTGGTAAAGTTGAAAAGGGACCAGAGTGCCTAGGAAATGTAACACTTCCTATACATTGATAAAATACACTGCTAGTTGCAAGACCAACAAGGACAAAAGAGATAGGGGGATATGATTCCATGAGAGAGGGGGCTTGAGGGGCTAAGTCTTGTTATTATTATTTTATTTACCCATAATTGATTTTATGGAGAAGAGGGGGCTACATGAGCTTCTTGGGAGGGAGGCCATGTGGCTCTTGTCTTCATGTAATTATTTAAACATCCCTTGGGGGATGTTTTGGGGTCGTTCTTCCCTTGGTTCGTCCTCTTCTCACTAGTTCACTTGTTCTTCTTCCTTTTCACTCACTACTTTGAGTTTGTGTGCTCTTGGGCTGATGGAAACGAATGGCAGAAAGAGGAGAGCCATCATTGAATGGATGTAATGATTTATTGATCATTCCAAGAGGGAATGGATGTTTGTGTGCATGAACTTAATGGAAGTTCGGATGGAATTTTACACAGCTGAGAGTCCTTGGAATTTCTAGTAGGGAGATTTCCTAACCAGTAGCACTGGTTCCCTGGAGAGAAATGGAATAGCCTCATGGACTGCATGGAAGAGAAAGGTGTTCATTTCTTGGGGTTGTGTAGGCTGAGGGGAAAAGAGAGTTGGAAATTAGGATTATTGTGAGGTTGGGAAACCAGAGAACTACTTAACCAACTACTATGTATTTAGGCTTGGCCTAGGACCCGTCCTTGTGGATTCATAGCCCTGGATCAAGGGTGACCTGATGTTGAGAGTAAATGAACAACAACGTCTATGGTTAGGAGGAACGTCCTTGATCTGCAGCCAATTGGTGAACGTTTACTTGCAAAGATAAGTGTTCTATGTGTTTTCTATTTAATGTATTCTGATGTGTATTTAATTATCTATGAGATATGTATTCTAATGTGCATGTCTGCTAGTTATTTTTTGTGAATGGCACGTTGTTTATATCCTTTATGCGGTGACATGGATCTTGTCTTATGAATGTGGTGTGGATGATTCTAACATTGTTGAGAAGTCCTTTGTTTTCGAATTTGGATCAGAGAACTGAGTCTTGGGGTTGCAGTGTGCCTAACCTGAAGGTGGTTGGATGTGTTGCAGCATGTTTAAGTGGTGTAGCCCAGCCTCTGGGTGGTCGGGTATGTTAAAAATAAGTAGTCACAGATCCAGACATAAACTATTTAGAAAAAAAAAACACTTTAGATGATAGGGAAACGAAACCCTGGTACATGTTGTTGGGTGGGTTAAATGGTGCCTCTGAGAGGTTGTAGCAATTACCAATACTCGAACTTGCTCCAAAACCAAATGATACGAATTCCAAAACCTAAGGTGGTATACCAATGGTGGTGGTGCATTAACTCAGTTGGTCACATCATCTTGGGGTGATGTCCAACATTAACATCAACTAAACCCAAGACAAGCCAAGTCAAAACCCTATGCAATCGTTAAATTCCAAGTAGTTTCCAGCTCCTCAAAAATCATGTGCCACCAACACATCCACCTATTACATATGATTGTTGACCATATACAATATGCATCGTATATCCAATATGCATTTCCCAGATGCATTCGAACTTATCACAAGCATTATCAATAAATCAAAACCATGGATGATGAATTTGTAATGTAATAGTATGGAATGAATGTCAGGTTGGGAAATATTATATGTGTTGTAAATTGTATCCCATATGTGTTAAGACTTGCAAGTTTTACCATATGTAAACCTTCAAACCACCATCTTTTATCAACAGTCGAGATCGTTATCACATGGAACATATTCTTGCAACTTGTATAATGTGCATGGATCATATACATAACTAATGAAATATGTGAGCGATGCGCTAATCATATATGTATATAAAACACTTTTATATAACAAGCTATATAAAAAAATACAAATTCATCAAGTGCATCAAGTAGTAAACCATCGAATCATGTCAAAACATTTGTGAACACTAAACCCTTTTTTACCATTTGAAGCCTTGAATTATCAAGAGCAACCAGCAACCATAACTTAAACTATTTTGATGATGATTTTATCCAATATTGACGTATTTAATGTAACGTTCCCTGCCATCCGAGGGTCGGGGCATGCTACCACAATTATGTTATGTTCAAACTCATATAACACATTGTAGCACACCCCCAACCACCTCTATCACTTGGAGAGGGACACGTCACATGCATACATATACATGTATGTATGTATGTATGTATGTATGTATGTATGTTTCAAATTTAAACATACATAAACATTATGCTACAACACATATTCATGCGGAATTAACAGTAAAACATACATGCAGCAAACACATGCAATTCTTATAAATAACAAACATGTACTTAAACATAGCATGTGACATTAACACAATTGATAATTATCTTTTAATTGATTTCCACCAACTGCATGCAGACCTTCCACGAACCTCTCAGCCTTAGACCACGTTGCTCCAAGATATCAGCAGTGGGCCACCCCCGAACTAGGACTAAACTCCACCCATAGTAAAGGGAATCCTAGGCTAGGTTGAGGTTACAAGGTCTCCAGGAAGGATTATGTTCCCAGGAGTCTACTCACGTCCACATCTTATAGTCCCTCATTCCCCACATGCTTGTCCCACCGTAGGGAGTGTGCCCCTTCTATGCTTGGCAATCCTTCGGTTGCCCCACTACCCTTCCAGGTCTTCAGCAACAGGTTGAACAAGAAGTCTCAAATCACTACAACTACCATGAGGATTCCTCTGGGAAAATCACTTCCCCATCAACCTCTCTCACCTGGAGAGAGTTTCTCACAGGCCTGACAACCTGCTTCTTCAATCCAGCTTCTAGGCCAATCCAGTCATGGTAATAACAACAAAAAAATTGGGTATGGGATTTGGTAATGACAGTAAACCACACCATTCCATAGATAAGTGTGGGAAACAATAGAAAAATGGATAGGGTGCGATATGGCTCAGGTACAACGCAATCATTTTGTGGTTCACATGATTAAAACAGGTTAGCTTCAGGGGGTATGTAGGTTTCATAGCTTGCAGGCTTCCATGGCCAGAGGTAAATACTGGAGGTAATGGCTCCCTGCATGCATGTGTTAGTGCATGGGAAGCCAAGATAGAATCGAAGAGAACCCCCCACAACGAACTGATTTCCCCACATATAATTGCATGTGCCAAGATTAACACATGGATCTCTTGGGAGCTCGTTGCTCTCCACTTGGAGTTCATTCCTTTCCCCAAATAAACTTAGGACAAGATGACTTATTTCCCAAACCTTAGTCTTTTAGGAAATATATCATAATATTCCCTTAGAGATAAGCCCACAAGCTTATCCCTTTTTTCTAGCCTCTTAGCCCCTTCCCTTTCCCTTCCTAGTGGAGCTTAGTCCCCCATAAATATTTATTCGTGGTCAGTATACACACAGTGATGTATTTATATTAATGATATGAGTATTTACATATACAAAGATAGGCTCATTGGCCTTTAGCATCTAGGCTCTCTAGCCTAGTCATCACATAAGCCTCCTAGCTTATAATCACTTGGATCACCAGCCTATAAAACATGTTTAAAATTCAACAGGGGCTCAGACTTGGGGTATTACAATCCCCTCGCCTTATTTATGCATTGTCCCCAGTGCATCATATTTACATATTACAACAAGATTTTCAAAAATATTCAAAAAGACATGGGCATTATGCCCACATGGCCTCTTCGTGATCCCAAGTTGCATAATTAGGACCGTACCAGGTCCATTGAACCTTTACAAGCTCTATGTCTCAATTCTATAGTTGCTTGATCTTTCAGTTCAGTATGCACACCAGATGCACCTGAAAAGCGTCTTCTTGCTCCACCTGAATCACATTCCAATCAATAAGATGATTAGCACCAGGTATATATTTCTTGAGAAATGATACATGGAATTCATTATGAATAGTCATAGATGCAGGTAATGCAAACATACAAGCTATAGGCCCAATCCTTTCTAGAATTTCAAATGGCCCACAGTAACGAGCTGCCAATTTGGAACAGTTCCCCAACTTCAGGGAACTTCTATTGGCTTTCAGAAACACATGATCACCAATACTGAACTATCTGTGAATTATTCCCTTATTAGAGTAGCTTTTATTCCTGTCTTGAGTAGCCTTTAAACGCTGCTTTATCTTTGACATATGCTCTTCCATTTCATTGAGCAACTCTGGCCCAACTACTACTCTATCAACTGGGTTGTCCCATGTTATTGGTGTGTTTCACTTTCTTCCATAAAGTGTCTCAAATGGGATCATCTTCAAACATGCTTGGTGCCCATTATTGTAATAAAATTCTACCAAGTGTAGATAGTCTTCCCATTTAGATGGTTTGTCCATCACGTACATTCTTAGCATATCCTCTATTACTTGGTTCACCCTTTCTGTTTTCCCATCAGACTCGGGATGATAAGATGTGTTGAAGTTCATATTTGTTCCAAACCCTTTGAATAATCCCTTCCATAACTTTGAGGTGAACTTTGGGTCTCTGTCAGACACAGTTTTCTTGGGTATGCCATGCAAGCGTGCTACTTCCCTCATATAAATATCAATAACATTGGTTTCCTTGTGAGTAATCTTCATTGGAATGAAATGGGAAGCTTTAGTAAGTTTGTCCACCACCACCATGATGGAATCATGTTGCTTGCTTGTTATGGGAAATTTGGTGATGAAATCCATTGAGACCACTTCCCACTTCCACTCAAGAATGGGAAATGGTTGCAGCAACCCAGCTGGGTGTCTATGCTCAGCCTTGACCTTTTAACACTCCATACATTTAGCAATGTACTCAGCAATTTCCCTCTTCATTCTTGGCCAATAGTATTGGCTCTTGAAAGATGCAATGGTTTTCTAATATCCTAGATGTCTAGCATAAGGTACATTATGCATCTCTTTCAAGATCATACTCCTCAATTCATGAGAATTGGGTACACAAATTTTGTTCTTGTACAAGAGAATTTCATCATTTCCCAATTTATAATCTTCAACCTTCTGTTGCATTTTACCTTGCTATAATTTTGTTACTAACTCCATGTACTGCAAATCTGCTTTTCCAACCTCAAAAAGTATGCCTTTAAGATCAGTTTGATACATGCTAATGGTTGTATCATGTAGTTCATGCACTCTCCTTCTGAGTGCATCATCCACTTTGTTCTCTTTTCCTATGATGTGCTTGATATCAAAGCCATACTCACAGAGAAATTATAACCATCTACTGTGTCTGGCATTTAGAGTTGGTTGATCAAATAGATATTTCAGACCATTATGGTCTCTCCTCCGCTCAAACCTTTTTCCCATGAGGTAGTGCCTCCACTTCTTCAAGGCATGTACTATGGCTTCCAACTCCAAATCATGAGTGGCATAGAGCCTTTCATTCTCTTTCAATTTTCTAGATTCAAAACATACCACAAAACCATTCTAACTGAGGAATCCACCAAGTCCTTCTTTGCATGCATCTATGCATACCATGAAATCTTTGTTCGGATCAACAATCCTTATAATTTGAGCACTGGTTAACAATTGCTTCAAATTTTGGAAGCTCTTTTCACACTCTGATGTCCACTGAAACTTCACTCCCTTCTTTTGCAAAGAAGTAATCGGGTGAGCAATCCTTGAAAACCCTGGAATGAATCTTCTATAGTATCCAACTAGACCCATGAAGGATCTGAATTATGTCACATTCTTAGGTGTTTTCCACCCTTTAATAGCTTCAATCTTTTTCAGGGTCCATTGTTATCCCTTCTTCGGATATGATATGCCCCAAATAATGAATTCAGTTCTGATAAAATGAGCACTTACTCAATTTGGCATACAATTGGTGCTCTCTTAACACTTGTAAAACCACCCTCAAGTGATGTTCATGCTCTTCTTCTGAATTGGAATATATAAGAATGTCATCCAAAAATACAATGACAAACTTGTCTAGGTACTCTCTGAAAACACCATTCATTAAACACATAAAAATTGTTGGTGCATTTGATAGCCCAAATGGCACCACTATGAATTTGTAATGGACATACCTTGTTCTGAAGGAAGTCTTGTTGATGTCTTCATCTATGATCCTTACTTGATGGTATCCAGACCTGAGATCAATCTTTGAAAATATCCTTGCATCCTTTAATTGATCAAAGATATCATCGATCCTTGGAAAAGGATACTTGTTCTTTATAGTTACTTTTTTCAATTGTCTAAAGTCAATACATAGTCTCAATGTCTCGTCCTTCTTCTTTACAAATAAAAATGGGGCACCCAAAGGTGACACACTTGGGCATATATATCCCTTCTTCAGAAGTTCTTCAAGTTACATTTGTAGTTCCTCCAGCTCTGGTGTAGTCATCCTGTAGGGAGTCTTGGATACTGGAGTTGCTCCATACATTAAGTTTATAGAGAAATCAATATCTCTCTTTGGGGGTAGTCCTGGTATCTCCTTGAACACATCCTCAAAATCTTTCAGGACTTCATGATCCTCAATATTTAGCACCTTATCCTTAGGTGCTTCCTCCATATGAGATGCAAATATTTGGAAGCCCTTCCTGTAACACTTCTTTAGTTGCATTGTTGAGATATCTCGGACAGTAATGCCCTGGGAATTCCTTGGAATGTTCTTGGGTTCCCTTCCTCATTTAGGCAAGTAAATGCCTTGTTATGATAGTCTAAGACAGCATGGTGTTGGTCTAACCAATCTATACCAATTAAACAGTCATATGAACCCAAGGGTAGGATGTTCAAATCTGCCTTGGTACTTAGCCCATTCATGTCCACTGGACATAATTTAATCAACTCAACAACTTTTCTCTTGGCTCATGTAGCCAGTTGCACCAGGCAAGATTTCCCATGCTTTCTTCATGGAAATTGAAATCTTTCCACTACCTTAGGATCTATATAGATATGACTAGCTCATGAATCTATTAAAATAATAAAGTCATGGTTATTGATCATACCTTCTACTTCAATCATGTGCGACTGAAATTCTTATTGCTTATTGTCCAGGGCTGCATGGATCCTTGGAACACTTATTCCCATGTCCTCCATTGTTTTAGCTTGTTGTACATTGTGGGAAGCTCTCACTTTATATTTTATATGAGGACAGTCTCTATACAAATGATCTTCTTTACAACCCCAACATTGAATGGGTGTCTGCCTTGGCCTTTTCCCACTTGTCTCAGTCATTCTGGGCTCTCTAGGAGTTTGTTGTCCCTGAGAACTGTTTCTGAAGAAGGGTGTATTGTTCCCCTTCTTCCTATGTTCCATCTTGAACTTATTTTTGTCTTCCCAAGATCTTTGGAAAGTAGGATTTCCCTTATGTTGATCATATAAGAACTTGGCTCTTCTTATGGTTTCCTCCAAATTTTTAGGATAATCATACTGAATTTTATCACTGATGAAAGATGGCAACCCACTCAGGTATATATGGATCTTAACTGTCTCATATTTGATGAAGGAGACATGCTTCAATAGTTCTAAAAATCTTCTTTCATACGCATCAATGTTCATGTTGCCCAGTTTGAGTTCAAATAACTCTTTCATCTTTTTGTCATAATATCTCTTGGTCAAGTATTACTTTTCAATATACTTCTTGAATTCCTTCCAAGTCACATTCTTCTCTTTAATTTGTTGCACTTGCATAAGTTGATCCCACCACATGGATTCCTTTCCTTTAAGCTGGTAGATAGAAATTCTTCCTTCTGCATGAGAAGAATAATTATGCAATTGGAAATATTTTCTCATGCCCAGCAACCATGTATCGGCATCTTCATCTTTCTTGTGCTCTCCATCAAAGGTAGGAGGTTTGATATTGTTCATTTCTCCTCTCAATTCATCCACCCCAAACCTCTTATGATGCTTCCTGACATGATATGGACTTGAGATGTTGTGATCTCTCCTATTAGAATGTCTTTGGGAGTGATGGTGATGCCTTCTACCACTCCTTATTCTTCTTTTCTCATCAGGGGACATGTGGCTTCCCGATTTGCTGGAACCACTCTCCTTATCCAATTTATTTTCAATTCTATCCAGGCTCTGCATTAAATTCATATTGAAGTCTTCCTTCTGCTCTTTGGATTTCATAAGCCTTTCATTACCATCCTTGTGACTCTGGACATCTTTCTGCAAATTTCTAATGATCTCCACCATATTCTTGTTTTCATATTTTCCTTCTCCATGTCCATTGGAGTTTGTTCCTTCCACTATGATATCATCTTCATGGATGTAAGCCCCCTGTGTATCATCCATCTCACTACACTCTATGTTGATATGATATGATTATTCTGTTGTTAATTCTACAAAATGTGCAGCCAACAGAACCTTGTCAGGCTAACTAATTCAACAATTTTATAAAAACATAAACCATTTTAGTTCAATAACCTATCAGAATTATTTCCTATGATTTCCTAAGAATTTGACTATTCAGATCCAATTTGTGGGAAAACAGTTATATTCTATTGTTCAATATCTTTCTAACGCCTAATTTCATGCTCAAATTTGAGTCCTGGGCAGAGAGTTATGGCCATCTAAAAATTGTCTTTCTTGTGAAGCTAATCTTTGCACAGGTGATCTTCTTCTGGAGCCGAATCTTGTTCTCGGAATCATATTAGATCCTCTTGTAAGGTACACATGCCTTCTTTACATCTTTAGATGCAAGTCCATACAATTCAGGATCCCACGAACTCCTTCTCTAATCCCCCTTTTGTTTTGAAAACAATTTATGGGCACTAGCTCTTTTTCTTTGGCCCTGAATCTCATGTGACCACAAGATGTGACCAAGTGCTAGGATGATAGGTGATTATCCGAAGCTTCGGGACTTTGGGATCAAATCCAAACTTCTAATCCCCCAAAGCGTCGAATTAGGAAAATCGTGAAGAACGTTTGATCGACAGTCTACATCTTCCCATCATCCAACGACTGAGATCCATTATGGGACTCTAGGCTTCAATAGTTTCTGAAGCGTTGCTCCATAGATCCTATAGAATGCCAGATCGGAGAAATCACAAACAAAAAATCAATTGATTGTGCCTTCTCATTAACCAATGGTGGCGATCAACTCTGGGACTCCGGGATTCGGGAGTTTCAGACTGTCCACACTCTCAATCCTCCTAGAGTGCCAAGTCTCCAAACTACATGATCTGTTGCCATGTATCCTCTCTCCATCAATGACTATAATTTTCTCCATAGCTTCAGGCTTCAGGGATTTCTAAAGCACCTCTCCATAGATCTCCCGAAGTGCCAAATTATCGGAGATCCTCTCCTTCCTCCGTGTATCATCTCCCTATCAACAGTTGATATTAACTCCGGCCTTCGGGAGTTCTAGACTCAAAGAAACCTGCAACTCAATTCCTCTGTAGTACAAACTCTCTGAACCTTGGGATCTGGCACCATGTGTCCACTGTAATCAGTGGCTGATATGGACTCCGGCCGGGAGTCCTCGACCCCAACTGCTTATGCCTTGAATCATCTAGAGCGTCAGGTCTCCGGACTACGGGATCTACTACCACGTGTTCTCTCTTGATCAACGGTGAGGATTTACTCCACTCTTCGGAGCTTCACGGGCTTCACCTTCATCACACTTCATTCCTTCTGAACGTCGAATTGGCGAACTCCCTGAGTCTTCATCAGTAACTAAGCACCAAGGGGTGCTACGTGGCAGAAATAACAAATGGACACATGGCCCTATCTAATGGATGACACGTGTCATATATTAATTGGCATGAACAATCTTTGAAAAACATGGAACACAGTGACACGTGGAAAGAATCAAGTGTCTCCACATCACCCTAGGTGACATCACCAGGCCACGTCACTCCGGTGTTACACGACTTTGGGACTTCGGGACTTCAGGACTTCGGAACTTTGGGACTTTGGGACTCCAGGACTTCGGGAGACTTCTCCACACTACACCACAAATCCCCCAAATGTCAAATTCCCAAATAGGTTGATCTACAGACATGTGTCCTCAAACATGAACGGTCTAGATTAACTCTGGAGTTCGGGACTTTGTGAGATTTCCCTCCTGGTAGCTTGAGGAATCGCTTCTACTGTAGTGTCAAACCTCTGAACTGTCATGAGATCTATGACTCATATTCGCTTGCACGCAGATCTAACGGTTGGGACCTGATATTCACTACTACGCCTCACCTCCTGATCTTTGCTTGATCTAATGGATATGATATGTCCTTGGCCAAATCCAATGGTCAAGCACTTCTCCCAGTGATCTACAACGTAGATCCACTCTGTAACTTTGGAGCTCCATGGTTTTTACATCTTTTACGACAAGGAACTTCAAACATACGGAGTGGCGAAGTTCGGAGGACTTTGGTGCTTAATCACCATGCTCCTTTTTCCATATATGACGATTGTGAAGGGTATGCCTTCTCCCGAACATATCCTATAACTCAAATTTGAACTTTGTGACCCAATACCACGGTTGTTGTGGTTTCCCTCATCTACTAGATTTTTCAAACTGCTACACCTTCTGAGCTTTCTACCATAGTTAAGGTGCTCTCAATGCCCTCTTGGCACTCATGGATGCTCTGAAATTCGAATTTTGTCCATTTCGACAACAATTCCTTCTGAAACTTTTGCTTAATTTCCACTTACATGGCTCATCCAGGCTTAGTGTTGAAACTGGAGCTCTCATACCAATTTGTAACCTTCTCTGCCATCCTAGGGTTGGGGCATGCTACCACAATTCTACATTGTTCAAACTCATATACCACATTTTAACACACCCCCAACCACCTCTCTCACCTGGAGAGGGGAACGTCACTTGGAAAACTTCTTCATTTCTACAGTATATATATA
>JASDQU010735648.1:137109-169922 GCA_032191745.1 Picea mariana | reverse complement strand
CTATATATATATATATATATATATCTATATATATATATGAAAAACTTATGTGGGCCTTGCAATTATTTGCAGGATGGTGACTTCATGATGATTTTAAGAGTCAACAATGGCGACTCCACAGGTAAGGCAATATATTATTAGCTTGAACTCGGCTTCTGGTTTCACAGATCAAGAAAATTTTCTGTTATTTACTAAAAAAAATTACTTTGCTCTATTATGCTCTTTCAAAATAGGGATGGCAGAAGGTTGAAAGGGAAACAATGAGAGAGGGGATAGCTTTAACACTCAAATTTAAGAAAAGTGGTCATAGAGGCAGCATGATACAAGGTTGCGGACCACAAGTGATTGACTTTCTTTATGTTTCGACTATTTATCAGTACTCAAGCATACTATTGCAAGCAAGGCAAAACTGTGGTTGTACAGAATTATCTAAATCAGACTGAAACAAAGTCCACAAAATTGAGGGTAAAGCAACAAAGAAATAAAACTGTAGTGAAATAAAAATAAATTTTTAATCATAACTCAAACAAAATTGAAATTGAAGCAATAGAAATGACAAAATAAAGAGCAGAAAAATAAGCAATTGTACAACCTAAACTGATATTTACATGAAACATTGATTCAGAAAATGTAACAGTTAGCTTGTCTCATAATAATGTTTCAAATGTGATCCATTAGTCTTAAAAGAGAGTAACCGTTCTTCAAAATCCTTTAACATGTATGTATTGTTTCTGACTATTAAAGTGATTTTGTAAGGACCTAGCTAGAGTTCCTAGAATTTAGAGTGCTTGCCTTTATCAACATGTGTGGAGTCCCAAAGAAATACCTTGTCATTTACCTTAAACTTGACAGATTTAGCGCATTTATCAAAGTATTTCTTGAATATCTGGTGCCTTTTTAAAGATTTCCCAATGCATGATTCCTTTGTTCTTCTAAGGCTAGTAGAGCATTTATCCTCTGGGAAATATCAGTAGAATTCAATTCCTCAGCCTGCATAGCTAAATCGAGAGATGTGAGCTCAATTTCAATAGGCATAACAACCTCTTGGCCATATGAAAGTTGAAAAGGAGTGTGACCAGTGTTATTTTTGGTGGTTGTCTGATCATCCCATAATGCATATGTGAGGAGGGTATGTCATTGGTGGGGTTTATCGTTGATAATTATTTTCATTATTTTGATCAGGTTCTTGTTAGTGGAATCGGCTTACCCATTTCCCTGAGGGTAATAGGTGGATGAGGTAAAGTGTTTGACCTCGAATTTGTTCAGAAACTAAGTAAACTTTGTCGAAATGAATGTTGATATGTTGTCTAATATTATTTCGAGCGGAAGACATAAGCGAGAAAAGATATTATATTTTGATAAGTTAATAACCTGCTCATCATGTGCACTCTTAAGAGGGACAACTTCGGTCCACTTAGTAAAGTAGTTCTTTGTTGTCAGGATAAATACATGCCCTACAAAAGATGGGGGGTTAATAGGGTCGATAAAGTCTAATCCTCATTTAGCAAATTGGAAATCAGGTAAAACTAGTTGTAAAGGCATAGGAGAAAATTGTTCCCTGCCAGAAAATTTTTGACATTTATTCCAAGACTAAACAAACTTGAAAGAATCTTGAAACATCAAGGGCCAAAAATAACCAGCTCCGATAATCTTGAAAGTTGTAGCTTTCACTGCGAAATGGCCACCAATATGGAGGTTAGAATCTAGTGATCCACGAAATTCATTCAAAACCTTTTGGGTTACTTTATCATCAATACATCTTAACAACAACCCATCATTAGATCTGCAAAAAAGAAGGTTTCCCAAGATGAGGATCTTTGGGGCTATCAAACATAGTCTTCTAGGTTGATGTGAATCTAAATGATCTGGACAATTTTGATGTAAGAGATAATAAATGATATTTTTGTACCAAGGATGGTCAACGAGATCTATATCAAGATTTTCTAAGTAAAACAATGCTAACAAATTGTTCTCATCTTCCTTAAGAGAATCACTTGGTTCGGGATGTTGAGCCAAGTGAAGAGATATATCACATCCCTTAATTGTCTTGGTTGTAGTAATCGTTAAATCATGTTCTTGAATTTTGGCAAGCCAATGTGCAATTTTTCCTTACAAATGTGTCTGTGTAAGCATAAACTTAACTACAGGCAAAGGGACTCTTACATTTGTTTGCTTGCCCAAAACAAAATGCCTAAATTTTCCTATAGTTTTTACCAAGGCGAAAGTGTGTTTTTCAATCAAAGTATATTTCACCTCATCATCTGAAAAACTTTGACTCATTTAGGCTATAGGATTTTCTTGATTTTGGTCATCTTCTTGCAGGAGAATGGCAGATATTGCCTCTTCTATGGCATTGGTATAGATGATGAAGTCTTTATTAAAATCAGGTTTTCCTAAGACTGGTGCAGAGTTGATTTCCTTCTTGATTCCTATAAAATTCTTTTCTACTTCATTAGTCCAAGAAAAGGTTATATCATGCTTCAACAAATTATGAATAGGTTTAACAATCACGACGAAGGCGGGAACAAACCTCCTAACATATTTAATAGTACCCATGAAATCTTCAACTCCTTGTTTAGAGGTGGGAGCAGGGAGATTGATAATCACAACAACTATTTCGAGGTAAATACTAATACCGAAGCCAAAAACAATATGAACAAGGAGTTTGGCTTGAGTGACTCTGAAAATAGACTTAGAAGGATTCAATGATATACCAAATTTTCTGCCACGCAGAAAGACTTTCCTAAGATGACCAAAATGATCTGATCGATTCTTAGAGTAAACAATTAAGTCATCAAGATAAACCTGAATTATCTTATCGATCAGATCGTCAAAATCTATTTGCATAACTCTTTGGAATGTGGCACCTGCGTTAGATAGGAAGAAAGGCATGCATTCATAGGTAAAGGTGCCCCATCTGGTGGTGAATGTGGTTTTATATTTGTCAACCCTCTTGACTCTAATTTGATTATATCCAGAAAAACTGTCAAGCAGGGACATTATTTGAAACTCGGCCACCTATTGTAGGATCATTTCCATATTAGGAAGTGGAAAATTATCTTTAAAGCTAGCTCTATTCAAAGGAAAGTCGACACATAACCTGATATGACCAACTTTCTTTCGTATAAGAACCAGATTTGAGACCCATTCGAAATACTTTACCGAAAATATGATTTTATCTTTTAGCAACTTTTCGACTTCCTTTGTGATAGTAGCTTCGAGGATAGAATTTATAGGCATTTGTCTCTGCCTTACTGGATTTGTCCCTTCCTTAACATGAATGGCATGTTGCATGATGTTTGGATCAAAACCACAAATATCCTCATACGACCAAGCAAATACATCCTTGAATTCACGGAATAAATCCATGAATATTTATTTTTACTCTTGTGTACACTATGCTCCTATTTTAAGAATCTTGGGATCGTTTGAGATTCCAATGTTCACTGAGACAATGTATCTAACTTTCCTCTTTGACTCCTCTTCTTCAATATTTTCCTTTTTACCAACATCACAAATTGAAAATGAACTCTCAAGAGGAGTCAAGCCTTTTGGAAACTTATCATCTTCCATAGAAATTATTTCCTTAGGCTTAAGGAGTTCACTTTGTAAGAAAGCACAGATATCCTCAGCATTTTTGAAAACCTGCCATGATTCAACACTGTCAGGTATATATAGGCGATAAAGAGACATAAAAGTGCAATCGGGTCGTTTTGGTAAAAGTTGTCAGGTAGGAGAGGCAACAAAAACTTCCAACCTATCATCCATGGTGTTAAACTCCCTTTTATGTGAGTGATGTTTAAAGACAACATATTTGAAATCGAGGCCCAAACAGCCTGAGTGTATCTTTTCATCAGCTTGTTATTGAGATTATATATTTTTCTAGCAAGATTAACTATAAGCTCAAAATCGCCAAAAACGGTAAGATGACCACAACCAATATTATAAGCATTTTCGATACCTAACAATAGGGATTCAAACTCAACAACATTGTTAGTGCAAGCGAATTCTAACTTGAAAGAGAAATTATGGATTTTTCCTACATGTGAGTAAAAGATAATCCTAGCTCCATTTCCTTCGTTGGAGCATGCACCATCAAAGTGAAAATGCCACAATCCATCATCATAGTCAAATTCTTTGTGTGGCACGTCATCTCCCTATGTGAAAATAAAATAGACACCCAGGATTTCCTCAACATAATTGACATTTATATGAGGAACTTTCTCAATGTAAGGTGAGATGTGATCTTCTTTGAGAACAATAATGTTATTCCCATCCTTAGGGATAGAAAAATTTGACCCATCTAAAGACAAGTAACCACCCATTAAGGCTTGTCAGTCTCTCCCCAAAATAATTGAATAATTGTTGATCGGCATATCAATGACTTGAATGTTTAGGGTGGTGCATATTTCAGGATGTGCGCAAAGTACTAGGGTTACATCTTTGATCTCACCAATCATGGATTGTTGTTGATTATTATAGGAGAGCATGATTCTCGCATTTTCGTTTATACATGAGAGGCCTAGATCTTCCATAATGATCTTTGACATGACACTTGGGCCTGAGCCACCATCAATGAGGCAACAATGGGCTATTTTGTCTAAAATATTTATAGAAATATAGAAATGAGGGTAATTTACAGATATCCTAAAGTTATTTACACCTATCCTATTTACATGAGACTCGTCTTCATCGTAATCTTCCATTGGGTTGGCAATGTTATAAGTTTTACCTTCCATGAAATTTCTAAGATGTTGTTGTTATTCTGGTACAGTCACCATATCCAAAAGAGTAGCATCATATTTTATGTTTTCCAACTGATTTAAAATATTATACTTTGAAGAAGGGGTGGTGACTTGATGACTGGTAGAAGGGTGAGTAGCTTGTGAGCCGCTATTTTGAGTGGATGTGCTAGGGGCAAAAGTATTCTTGGAAGAATCAATTTTTCCCTTATTGGCATATGATTTATTTCTGGTATTAACTACCATAACATCATCCTATGGGGCCCAATATAAGACAACAATGGTAGTGTCTGGTTTCTTGCCAAAGATTCGATCCCTCACATTTTTCTTGATTTCACAAGTGCTTTCCTTGTGATGTTCTTCACAAAAATTACACCACACTCTAGGCAATATGGATTTTGGTTGAAAGTTAGTGTTTGTGAAATTCTTATTTGTAGCATGTGTGGAAGCTTCGACAGTGGCGACAAGAGTAATTCCCTTTCTCTCAAAATAAATCATTCTATTATTAATGTCTTGCATCAGCTGCAGGACAATAGACATATCGGTTTTTTTGGCATAGTCTTCTTTAGGAAGACATGTCCTGTCTAGCTACTCTTCGTACTCCAAACAAGTATGAAGGGTAGATCTGATATTATCTATGGATTTCTCTTCCAATATGTGACGATAGGCAAAGGGTAAAGCATTGTAGTAATGCATGAATGCAACTTGATTTTACGGATTGATCAGTTCATGTATTTGATTATATAACATGGTGAAGCAAAGATTGGAAACTTTAATGGTTTCACCTTTGTTATATGTAATATTATTGTACTCCTTTAACCGATCAGCTGAGATTTTGGGTTGTCCAAAAGTGAACTTGAACCAGTAGAATAATTTATCTCAAGTAGACAAAATATTCGGAGGCAAATCAAAGAAATCAGCTGCATCTTTTCCTTCTAAAGAGTTGACAAATAACCGCATACAGGTGTCATTGTCATTTGCGCCAATGTTATGACAAGCATTTGAGAAAGAAATCAAATGTTCATCCATAGAAATGGTATTGTTTCCTAAGAACTTGGGCCAATGATCCTTGAACTTAGGCAAAGGATTAGCTACAGGTGTGATATTTAAGGGGGGAGAAAATTGCCACGGAGTAGTGTTGACACCTTCCTTGAATTGAAACAATCCATATTTCTTAATGACTTTGGTTGGGTTAGTGATGGATTGAAGAAGGATAGCATGACTATAGATACTCCTTGTCGAAGTTGAAGCAGAAGGTTGTGATGCATATGAACTACCGGTGCCACCTCCAAAATCATTGCTTCCTGTTCCACTACTAGTGCCCAACATTTTGAAGATGTAGGGAAGTGGAGAGGATGAGGAACTAGCTAAATCAGACAAAGACCGATGGAGTTTAGGTTCTTTTCCTTGGAGAAAAAAAATTATTCTTCCTACTTCGGGAATGAGAGTAAAGTCATGTGATTGACCTCGTATTCGTCGATATATACAAGAGGAAGAGGACATAAGATGATCTAATTTCGGGGTTCATTGAAGGCTTGTCTCCTTTGGTCATCCAAATCTTGTTGGAGACGAATTTCAGCAGCAATAACTTCCCAGTGTCGCTGTAACTCATCCCTAGTATGAGAATGTCAGAGGGTTTCTCGAAATAAAGTAAATGAGACGTTTTGATTGATGGGACCTTCAGGGATGTTGGGGTGATCAAGGGTCGGCATGGTCATGGTAATAAATTATTGACGAGGAGGGTTTCTAATCATCCTCTAACAAGTATCCCATTGTTACTTAATTCAAGTTTCTTCAGAAAAAACTTCCCAAGAATGATTTAGTTTATCCTGACTATTGGCAGTCTCAAGAATGAGATTGTAAAAGGTAAGGGTAATGTTGGTTTGATCCTCTAAACCTTGACCTAGTTTGGGTTGTCTTTGAGTAGGTACAGACATGAGTCAAGAGAAAAATATGAAAATAAGTATACAAGCTATAAACAGACAACAAACAGAAAGTAAAGCAATAAATATAAACAGTAAATTTGCAAGTGTACAAAAAATGCAAACCATGGAAATGAAAATTGAGTCCTTCATCTACAGTATGGTCGCCAAAGAAAATGTTGAGTAAAATAAATGACCGCTCCTCTCAGAACATTTTTTCGAATCTTGTTTGGCTAAGACAAGATAGGAGGGATTATCACCCTAATTTATATACTTATTGTAAGTTCAATTAACCTTCAAGTTATTTGACTTAAAGACCAATTGTTGTTTCAAATTTATTTATTAAATGCAAACTGAAATAAGAAGTCTATTTTTTTATATAAAAACATAAACATAAATCAAAATCACATAATCTGATAGAAATAAGAGAGACCAAGAGAGTTGCAAAACCATCAATGATTTATTCATTCATTTTGTAACAATCAATACACTTCTCATACTTTCAAAGTATGGACCAGATGAAAGTCTAGAAACCTAAGGTAACATACACATAGGCCACGGGTGCCTTCAAATCAAACCAAGAATAATAAGCCAACAACCACAGCTTGCACTCCATTATGATTCTTGTACTGAGAAACTAATCCAGAAACCAAAAACAGTCTGCAGACTATCAAACAGACAATCAATCAGGAAGCATATCAGAATTCAATGACTCTTGGTCCTAACTTTTCATCACCTTCAACAGACCCTGCTATCACAAGAAATGCCTTAGCTTAGAAATCAGAAACAAATGAAGTAGTAATGAAATCTCACTTGGAAATAAGAGAAGACCTTATCAAAGCAATGTGTTCCCCCCTTTTCTACTTTGTCTAGCTTTCTCCTTTAAATATCTCCAAGGTAGTTGAATCATTCAACCACTTTAGTTAATTTATTAACTAACATATAGTTATTTAATAGGAGAGTTTTCAAGTAGACTAATAATAAATAATAATAATAATATGATAAGGGTACCAAATAAAGCTAATAAGTGGGGACCCCTTGTTTCATTTAAACCAATTAATGAACCATTTCCTCCTTGTAAATTCCACCTTATATGCGAGACATATCAGCTTGCCACTTCATACACTCCATGCCATTAAAATGCATAATATGGAAAGTTCATAAGAGTCCCCTTGTCGCTCCATGAAACAATTATTTAAATTCATGCAACTTTAATCATCATGTAGATTTATGCAAAAATATATATAACATAAAAATATAAGGTTGTCCAAAACTCTCAAAGTATGAGATGTCAAAAATAACATGTTTTCCAAAATGAAATGAAAATAATTTCATATACAAATGATAACAAAATCATGAAAATCCATATTTTCTATGAGAGGTTTCTCCTCTCTTACCATGACTACTTCCAACCCCTTCATTTTTCCCAACTGATGAACCTGCCTTAGCAGATTTCTGATCATTTCCCTGCACATGTGAAGTGACTAAATGTGATGATTCATGTGATGACTTTGACTCAATTGTTACTACTTTCTCTTTATCTGGACTATCCTCAAGTTCAATCATTTTGGCCTTGGCATGATGGGAATGCGAGGCTTGGGATATGGGTTGTTGATGCAAGGGAGAAGCAATATGCAAGGCATGAAAAGGAGGTTGCTAAGGGTGATCAATATTTGGCCAGACATGTGACTGTCCAGAAGGAGGATGTACAACATTTTTCCAGCCATCATGTTCTGGTCTAACTAGAGGAGCGGAGACGTGGTTTGGAATTGGAATAATGATGCTTGGACGAGGGTTTTCAGGCATAGTTGGAGGTCTATATGCTTGTTGGTCATCCAAATTGAGGAAACTTATTTGCAGCAACTGATTGAATTCTTTTGAATCTGCATCACAATGTATGAAAAATTGGAGCCTCTTATTACCCCTTTATCAAGGACCTATCCCTCTACCTCTATTATTTCTTCTCCTGCCATGAGTGCCTCTACTGAAAAAGATCATTCTAATACACAACATCATAACCATAGCATCATTAATCCATCATCTAAACATTTGAAAAAAAATAATTTAGATCTGGCTCTATATACCACAATACATATGCAAGCAATCACTATGTATTTCATGTCCTATAGCTAATAATCACTTAGAACAGGGACTTAGAAGGGTTCTCAGGATTCCATGATTGGGCTTATAATGAGTGGAAAATGGTAAGTATGATAAGGGAAATGTAATATGGATTGTTCATTTACCATAATTATCTCTATCAAATCATTAAAATCCTATGAACATCTGTGAATATAGAACAGAGCAAACATCAAACCAACCGAACACTTCTTCAAACTCAAATAATTATACTATGAGACACTTTATACAATTGCATTCAAGCATGGGAATGAAACAGGTAGTTGGGATAGTGAAAAGGGATTGTAATGGATGAAAAATGTTAAGTATGACTGGAATAAAATGGACTTTCTTTCATTACAATTGATTTCAACCATTATCCACCTTTATGACCCCAAAAAGCATAATTATAATAACCATACAACCATAGTGTTTGATCCTAAAGGTCGATCTCATTTTATTATCCTTTCATCAAAATTCTTACAACAATTCGATTATTGTCAGAATCCATTCACATAATACTCTCAGTCATACCTATGTTGCCATCTATTTTTCATAAAACAATCCATGTATCATCCATTTTCATTTTTATTAAATCACAATATATCACTGCCAGTGTTGAATGCAAAATTCCACGTAACAGTGCCCAGGATATCAATCGGGCATCAAAACATCAATCAAACAAGCTCCCATGTATTGAAATCATCAAATCTCAATCAAATGTACACAGGTTCCACTATACACATGCGATTTCTAGAACTAATATCCAACTAAGCATTTGTTTCGCAAGGGGTGGAAGTCATGTGCCAAGCATCAAATGCAACAAACAATAATATACAACATCATTTGTTGTGACTGTAATTGAATCTAGGGAAGGCAAATCACTTTCTCTTCCACCAAATATCGTTGCAACGAAATGGTGAGTCGATTTGAAATCATATGGGAAAAAACCATTTTAAAATTTCGGTTATGGCAAGGGTGTCATAAAATGATAGGGTTCAAACCCTTTAGAACAGTATATCTATCATTGATCCTTTCCAAATTATTTAAATTTTGGTACGACCCTTTTCGTAATACGCATCAAAACGATATCATCTTTTAACTACTTTTATATATAACATAGTTACCAACTTAACGATAACGCTACAAAGTTCTCGTTTTTGAGGGGGTCCAATTTTTTACCCCGTTTTAAAAAATGGTGCTACCGGTAGCACACCCTCTCCCTTTTTAGGTGGTTTTTAGATATTTTAAATTTTTCGATCCACAATGTTTCCACATTTTTTTTAAATGCTTATTTTTCATCTATTTTGAATTGTTTCAAAAAACAAAAATTATTCAAAGGTGTTTTTAGTCATTTTTCCATGCTTCTTTCAATCTTAAAAAAAAAATTACCATTTACTTTTTTTAAGTTACGATTTTTCATATAATTGTGTCTCCTTAATTAATTTTTTGTTCCATACTTTTAAAATATAGTGGAAAACAACATTTTTAACACATTGTTTACATTTACTTCAGTGCATAGAAAAAAATTGTAGTTAAATAACACTATTTTTTAATATTTAACAAAAAAATCTAATTCAATTTTTTTGATAAATTAAAAACTAAGAAAAATAAAAGAATTGAAATTAAAAAATAAAAAAAAATAAAAGCAAATTTAGATAATAAAAAATATTAAAGAGAAATTAAAAAATTAAAGAGGGGGAAAAAAAAATTATATATATATAAGCTAAAGCTAGAAGAAAAAACTGAAAAAAAAAAAGAAGAAGAAGAAGAAGGAGGAGGTAAAAAAACAAATTTATGGCCTAAAAACTTTAGAAAAGTTTAAAAAACAGAAAGAATAATTAAAAATATATATTAAAAAAAATAATAATAATAACACAAAAAATCAATTTTATTAAAAAACTTTAAAAAATGTAAAATTTTATGAAAAACAAACAAATTAAAAAAAAAAACATATGCATCTGTGATGGGAGGCCATGGAGGGTGATGTCTAGCATCACCCCAGACCCCAGGGGCTAAGCCATGGTCCCACGGGGCCAAGGCTTACACCCTGGGGGTTGGGGTGATGCTCGGCATCACCCACCAGTTCTTATCCCATGGGGGTTGGGGCGATGTCGAGCATTGCCCCCCACGACACCCCAATAATATGTAGATTTGTGATTTTTTTTGTTTAAATTTAAATTTTATGTTATTTCAATTGCAAAATTGTATTTTATTTTATTTTTTATTTTTGTTTTAAATGTTATTAAATTTGATTATATTTGAGTTTTTCTATTTTTTTACTTTAGTTTCAATTAAAATTGATAGTTTTTGTATTGTAAAACTGCTTCTAATTTTCTTTTTTAATTTTGGGTTTTTTTTTTTTAAATATCCTTAAAAATTTATTTTAAAATAGGTTTTAAAATTTTCTTTTATTCTTTTGTTATTGATTTTATTAAAATTGTTTTGTTTTCATATAAATATTGTTTTTAAAATATATGTTTTTGCATTTTTTGTCTTTTATTTTAATTTTAAAGTTTTAGTTTAAGATTTTTTAATATTTTTTATTTTAGACATTTTTTTTTTTTAATTTTGTTATTTTTTGCCTTTTTCAATTTTTTTTGTTTTTGTTTTTTGTTTTCTTTTTTTTTTTTAATTTACTTTTTAAAGGTTTTTTAATGATTCTTTTGTATAAAAATATATATAATTTTTTTGTAAAATATTGTTTTTGGAGGAAAATTTTAATTTTTTTCTTTTTCTTTTTAGTTGTTTTTCTTTTTCACCTTGTTTTTTAATCTTCTTTTTTTTTAAATCGAATTTAGAATATATTTGTTTAAATGTGTTTTTTTTGTCATTTAAAAAATAAATTGGAAATATTTTTTTATTTCTATTTATTTTTTTTAATGTAAATTAAAAAAAAAAATTGTAAATAAATTTTCAAGTGACCATTTGGGGTTCAATTTTGGATTGTTTATTTACGTAGGGTTTTGTTGTCAATATCACAATTTCAATTAGATCGTAAATAGCTATGATTTTCACGTTTAGGAAAAAATATTTTGTTTTACTTAGCATCACTTTTTAATTTAGGTGTTGATTTTAAGGTTTTTTTGAGCCACTGTCTGAGTTTCGAAATCCATGTTTGAAAAATGTTGTAATTTTGACCCCGTTTAAAAAAATGGTGCTATCGGTAGCACCACTTTTTGATTTGGGGGTTGATTTTCATGTTTTTTACAAAAAAATATGGGTTTTAAGAGCTAGAGTTCTCGTTTTGAGGTCACAGTGCTCGTTAAGTCAGTAACTATGTTATATCATGTACAACCAACAAGTGAGAACTAGGTCGACAAGGGTTGTGATTGGTACCGGAGCAAACCAACAACAAACCCCATGTATGATGAGGATTTTAACCCAGTGGATTCACAACTCAACTCAGATTTGGTTAGGTTCGAAAGTAAAAGCCAATGAAGCACCTTCCTCAAAACTCAAATAAGGGTATGCATAAGGTCATATGACCATGTCATCAGGGAAGAAAATATGTAGAGTGTGCACGCACTACCAGCAAGTGATACAAAATACCCTAATACAATAAATAGCAGACTGTATCTTCAAATAATTCATTGACAGTCGCAAACCAACAAATCGACATAGTGAATGTGCAATCAGCTACTCAAAATCAAAACTATCAGTGAGCTCATTCGAGCTTCCATGCAAGTGAATCATTAAAGCCAGGAGCAGAATACTTCTTTTCTTTTCTAGAAAGAAGAACAAGAAAGCATTGAATGCAAGCACAGCAACTAGTCACAGAGCCAAATATAAACTATTTAGAAAAAAAAAAAAAACACTTTAGATGATAGGGAAACGAAACCCAGGTACCTATTGTTGGGTGGGTTAAATGGTGCCTCTTAGCGGTTGCAGCAGTTACCAATACTCAAACTTGCTCCAAAACCAAATGATATGAATGCCAAAACCCAAGGTGGTATACCAACGGTGGTGGTGCATTAACTCAATTGGTCACGTCGTATTGGGGTGACGGCCAACATTAAATATCCACTAAACCCAAGACAATCCAAGTCAAAACCCTATGCAATCATTAAATGCCAAGTAGTTTCCAGCTCCTCAAAAATCATGTGCCACCAACACAACCATCTATTACATACGACTATTGATTGTATCCAATATGCATTGTATATCCAATATGAATTTCCCACATGCATTCAAACTTATCACAAGCATTATCAATAAATAAAAACCATGGACGATGAATTTGTAATGTAATAGTATGGAATGAATTTCGGGTTGGGGCATATTATATATGTTGTAAATTATATCTCATCTGTGTTAAGACTTGTAAGTTTTACCATATGCAAACCTTCGAACCACCACCTTTTATCAACAGCCGAGGTCGTTATCACATGGAACATATTCTTGCAGCTTGTATAATGTGCATGGATCATATACATAACTAATGAAATATGTAAGTGAGTCACTAAGGATATATGTATATAAAACACATTTTATATAACAAGCTATATAAAAACAACAAATTCATCAAGTGCATCAAGTAGTAAACCAGCGAATCATGTCAAAACAATTTCCAACATTGAATCATTTTTTACCATTTGAAGCCCTGAATTATCAACAACAACCAACAACCATAACTTAAACTATTTTGATAATGATTTTATCCAATATTGACATATTTAAAGTTTTGGAAATTGATGCCCCACGAGGAATTTTTCTTTAATCATCATTTGAAACCACCATTGTTACCATTTAGTTCGTTGAAAACAAAAACCAAGCTCATACCAAATAATAAATATGCAAACCATCAATAAGCATCCAACACAGTCATTAGTGAATATAGGACTAGGTGACTTCTTTTTTGAGGGACTTCTTTTTAGTTACCTTCTTAGTGACATTATAGAGGGGGGGGGCACTTATATGTGTGTGTGTGTGTGTGTGTGTGTGTGTGTGTGTGTTCCTTGCAATTCTTTCCAGGTTGGTGACTTCATGACGATTTTAAGAGTCAACAGTGTCCTCAACCTTATCTAGTCGATGACATTTACAAATGATTGTTCATTTTAATGAGAAGTTTTTTTATTGTATATGCTTTGAGGACAAAGAATGTTTAAGGGGGGAAGACTTGTAATATACACGAGGTATATTACATTTATTATCATAATGTAATAAATAAATATCATGCCATAATAGTCATATGTTAAACATCATGTAATACTAGTAATAAGATGATTATTATGTAATGTATCATTAATATGTAATAATGATAAGTCGTGCCCTTTTCTAGGGACATGACTTATCACCCCTATGTGTATGTATATGCATGCTCATTATATCTCAAGACATGTCAATGAATAATAAATAATTATTATTTATCCCTAGTGAAATATATGGATTCATCCTTATTATTATGATTGCTCACATGAAGTGACCAAGAGGCTTGCTTCACCTTTCTTTGAGATTCTTGTCATTCCTATTATATTAAATGGGTGTAAAGTTTGAATCTACGACATCTTTAGAGAATCTTGGAGAAAAATCAAGTAAATCTAGAAGCATTTTATAATTTATATTCTTAAAATTAAAAGCAACACGTCATATTATATCCTCCTCATATAAGCTAGCATTTTCCTATTGAGAGGGTGGCTATGACTAGGTGCCTAGTGTTCAAGAATAAGACAGTTAACATGAAAAATAGGAGGCTTCCTAGGATTGCTTCAAAATCCATTCGAAGTCATGTATGCACTACTACATATGGGCGGATTATTCCATGAAAATTTTCCACGTTTCCATTATTTTCATATTTTTTTTTTTAAATAGGGCGGGATTTTCATCAATATTGCCACGAAAGTTCGTCAATATTGACACGAAAGTTCGTCGATATTGCCATGAATAGGTTTTTTTAACTTGGGCAGGATTTTCGTTGCTATTGTCATGAAAGTTCGTCACTATTGCCATGAAAATTTTGCCTATCTCAAAAAGCATCTGCTAACAGTTAGTTGACTAGTTGATCTATATATACCAGACTTTAAGAGACTTTGCGACACAATTGCTATAGTAGTGACATTGTTCGTGGCTTTTGTTTGAGCTGTTTATTTTTTTCGTCACCTACCAGTTGAACAAATCCAATTCTCGATCTACATAGCTCAGATTTTGAACTTGCAAGGTTAGTATGTTTTTTTATTGATGTACTCATTTAACTTGTAATTTTTTGTTCAAATGTCGAAATTTCATGTAGCTTGTTTTTTCCTTGATAATATATTATATGTGTAGTACCATATTTCATGTCATTGGTTTTTGGATCTAGTTAGTATATTCTATGGAAATTCATGTGAAATGTCAAGAAAAATATTTTCTAAAGAAGTATTTTAAGAAGAGGGAAATCACTCCATCAATAAGTCAATTCAAACATTAAAAACGGATGTCATTATCAATCTAGATTAATTTGAGCCTACAATTCCTTATGTAAATTTAATCCTTATTACAAAACCACCAACTCATAACAACTTTACCGGTTGGACTAATGTTTGAAATATAAAGTCATGGAAAAAAAATCCTCTTAAGTCTAATTATATCCCTTAGAGACCTTGTTAGCTCTCTAACTTTTGTGTTTCTATGATATTGTGCCTATATATATTAATGTCATATTTTTAGTCTAGTATTAGCTTTGGTTATTCATATAACATTGTATTCTTATATGTGATGTTGTTTCTCTCATTTTTTTATAATCACGCGCACTTCTAGATGTAGTGATTAACTCTAGTTTGTAGTTGATGTAACTTGTTTATACACTTGTTTATACTCTAGTTTCGTCGTTATTGCCATGATTTTTAAGGTAAACCTATCTTGAGGATGATGACATGTGGAGGGATTATTTCGTCGATGTTTCCATGAATACCTGGTTTGTGAATATAGCGACGAAAAAAGTTCCACAAAAAATAGTCTGCTTTCGTGGAAAGTGCGACGAATATGTGTGGCAATAGCAACGAAAAACCGTGGCAAATTTGGTCATATGTAGTAGTGATGGCTTAAGAGGGGTTGGCATAAAGATGCTAAGTCCAACTAAAACATTGAAAATTAGAGGAGGTTATTGTGCAAAATATTGTTACCATTAAAAAGACTATCACACCTAAATTTAAGGAGAAATTGTGACGCAATGAAGAAATAGAAAATAAGATAAATTTAAGGTACTATAAAATCATAAGTTAACCCCAATCTGGAAGATCAAAAATGTCTTTTTATTACAATTTATTTAAATAAGAGAATCAACATTACTAAAATAAAAATGAACTTTAACCAACTCCATAATTAAATAAAGCATTTCAGAATTCCTAAAATATCATGGGATGACATTAACAACATACAATACAATATGTGTTATCAATACCTTAAAAATTTTGACATTTGATAATCAATTTATAACATTTACAACATACAATACAATGTAATTTCAAATAAAATTTATAAGTCATATTATTTTATTCTATACGAATAAAACTAAAGTTTTAAAATATATTGAATTATACATATAGTGAATATATTAATGATATAAATATTAATTAATATATATTTATTTTGATTTTAAATTTATTTTAATTAGAGCCTTGTAACTAAGAAGTTATGTGACAAAATTTTGTCAAAGAAGCTAAGAGAAAAAATTCCTTCTGCACATCGACAGTAATTGATCTCTCGAAGAATTCAAAGACTCTGGAAGCCACCACGATCCAAACAATCCATACCATTCACCCTCAAACAACCATACAATTGAAGCAAATTGTATGGTCAAAAATTCATACCATTCACCAATGGCCAAAAAGCATCGGAAGAGAGAAAGTTTAGAAGCAGATTGTCAGGGGGAGTTACCCTATGCCATTGATGTCAAAGGGGGAGAAATAACAGAAGTATGCAGACAGGGGAAGATTGGTCGTAGGGGGAGAATGAGTGTTGACATCAATGCCAAAGGGGGAGATTGTTGGAAATTAATTTTCATTGATGTCAACTTTAGGGGAGGTCTAGACGCCTCTAGAAGTAATGGGTATAATTGAAGAAGTCTTAAAAGTGGTCTCAACCTTATGGCATAGATTTAAACATGGCCCTCATGGGAAGACGCTTTGAAGAAGTCTACAAGAAACCCAGAGGTGTGGTCATGAAGCCCAAAGTTGACTGAGGAAAATGAGGTTGGAGAACATTACAAGTACATAAAAAAACCCTCATAGATGGATAGTCCTCGTCATGTTGTTTCCAATGGTAGGTGGTATGTCATGTAGTTCCTCACAGTTGAGGAGTTATGAGGTCATGAAGTTGGAAGCCCCGAATTATGGTTAAGAATCCCCTAAACGGTTGCAACAAGAAGTTACAAGTCATTAATTAAAGGGTAAAACACTTACAAAAAGAAAGTATAGGTCGGGCCTAATGTGAAGGAAAGAAGTCACTTGGAAAAGTATAAATACACCTCAAGAAGCCTCTCATTTGTAAACACAAGTTCAATTCTTAACTATCTTTCAAGTGATCTTTTGGTAAACCTTTTCATAGCGTATCTAAGGAAGCAGATCTAAGGAAGAAAGGAGTGTGAAAGTCTCAAATTTGCAAAGAAGGAAACCCTAATTTAGTTGACCCAAGTGGGTTAGGATACTAGTGTCCCATGAGGCAACCCCATAGGTTTTTTAGTGCCTGTCACGTGAGGTCCCGCGTGATAACTAACATCTGTCCAGTGAGGCTAAGCCAGATTTGAAGAAGGATTCTTGGTTCAGGTTGCAACAAGGTATGATCATACAACAGGGTTGTTACAGGGTCAGAGATGGTATGTATCAATTTTCCTCCGTGAGTAAAGGTATGTATTTTATGTTTTTGTTTGAGAAGTGTTGTATCATGGATGGTATGACACATGCTTAAGGCATGTATTGGAGGCCCTTTTTGGTACATGGTTTCATATGGTTGAGGTTCATTTATTCATGATATTAATACATGATTGATACATATCCTTGGTACATTGTATATGGTTGTTATGGTTCATTGTTAGAGGCACATCTTTGTGATGATTGGCACATGTATGAGGCATATACTTGGTATATGATCTTGTTTTTTATGGTGCATGCTTGAGGCATATTGTTGAGACATTGGCACATCTTGGATACTTGGCATATGGTTTACTGTATGGTATATGATTGAGGCATAACTTGGATGCATTGGACTATATCTTTGATACATGGCATATGGAATGATTGAGATATATCATGAGTGATATGGTATATGGTTGAGGCACATGTTATGGTACAGGTTTTGGGACATGATTGATACATGTTATGGTACATATTTTTAGTACATGATTGAGACACACGGGTTGATGATGGTATATCAATTACAGTGACAAAGACAGTGGAAGTTACAGGTTGATGTGATAGTGATAGTGACAGGTTGATTTATCAGTAACAATGGAATTTATAGGTTGATCAGTGGTAGTGACAGTTTGATTCTACACTTATATTTCAGGGAGATAGGATGGGGTAAGGAAATGAGGTTGCAGCCTCCTTCTAGCTGGTGTCGGAGAACTCGGGGAGCTAGAGCTTCCTTCAGGTTGGAGCCTGTAAACTAGGGGGTTGGAGCTTCCTTCCATTTGTAGCTGGAGAATTCAGGGATTTGTAGCTTCCTTCAGGTTGGAGCTTGTAAACAAGGGGTTGGAGCCTCCTTCCAGTTGGTGCTGGAGAATTTAGAAGTTGGTACTTCCTATGAATGTAATATTTGACATATAAGAAAACATTTCGTGGTTTTCTCCCATTTGGATTTCCACGTAAATTTTGATGTATTGTGTATATGTGGTTATTTGTTATGCATTGTTGAATTATATTGCTCATGATATATTGATAATATACTTTTAATAAAGTTAAATATTACATGTTATAATTAAAAGTGGTAAAATATTGCATAATATTGATTCACCCACCCCCCCCCCTCAGTATTCAAACAGTGTACTGGTTCAACTTGGAAATCCCCTTCATGATCCACCTGGATCACATTATAATTAATTATGTGGTTAGGGTCAGGCACATGTTTCTTTAATAATGACACATAAAATACATTATGCACTCTCATGGATGCAGGAAATGCTAGCATGTATGCAACTGGCCCTATCTTTTCTAATATTTCAAAAGTTCCACAATATCTTGCTGCCAACTTTGGGAAACTCCCTAATCTTAGCGAACTTCTATTTGATTTCACTTTTAAAAACACATGTTCGTCCACTTTGAAATATCTAAACACTTTATTCTTGTCTACATAAATTGTATGCCTATCCTGGGCATCTTTTAAATTTTGTTTGATCTTTTCCATCTGCTCTTCCATTTCCTTTAGCAAATCTTTCCCAACAATTGCTATGTTTGTTGGATTATCCCAACTCACTAGCGTGTTACACTTTCTTCCATATAATGCTTCAAATGGACTCATTTTCAATGAGGCATGATACCCATTATTGTAAGCAAATTCAACTAAATGAATATAATATTCTCACTTTGATGGTTGGTTCATCACATACATTATAAGCATGTCCTCAATTATTTTGTTAGTCCTCTCTCTTTTCCCATCAGAATATGGGTGATACGTTGTACTGAGATTTATATTTTTCCCAAAGCCTTTGAACAAGCCCTTCCAAAAATTCGAAGTAAACTCTGGATCTCTATCTAAAGCTATTGCCTTAGGCACCCCATGCAGTCTGACAACTTATTTCATATAAATTTATGAAATATTTGTTGCCTTGTGTGTTGTCTTCACTAGAATGAAATGTGTTGCCTTAGTCAATTTATCCACCACCACCATGATGGAATCATGTTCCTTCACTGTTATGGGTAGCTTTGTAATAAAATCAACCATAACTACTTCCCACTTCCATTCTGGAATGGGTAATGGCTGTAATAACCTCGTTGGATGCATATGCTATGTCTTTACCTTCTAGCATTCTATACATATAGCTATGTAATTAGCCACTTCTTTCTTCATTCCTGGCCAAAAATGTTGGCTTCTCATAGCTGCAATTGTCTTTTGATATCCTAGATGTCTAGTATATGGTACATTGTACATTTCCTTTAGCACTGCATTTTTCAGTTCATTTTAATTTGGTACATACACTTATCCTTTATACATGAGAATTCCACCTTCTTTCATCTCATAATATTAAATTTATACTAAAAATTTCATTGTTGTAATTTTTCTTTTATGCTCAAATACTGTTGATCTGAATTTGTTGTTGCAATAATTTTATCTTTTAGATCATTATTGTACATGCTAATGTCTATAACATGCACTTCATGATATCTCATGTTGAGTGCATCAACCACTTGATTTTCCTTGTCCTTTATATGCTTAATTTCAAATTCATATTCACTCAGAAATGTCGGTCATCTAGTCTATCTAGCATTTAATGTTGGTTTTCCAAACAAATGTTTTAGACCATAGTGGTTTGTCCTTAGCTCAAATTCCCTCCCCATGAGGTAATGTCTCCACATTTTTAATACATGTACAATTGTTGGTAACTCTAGATCATGGGTGGCATATTTTTTCCATGCTCTTTTAAGTTTCTAGACTTATAGCATACGACATGATCCTTTTGACTGAGAAATACATTGAGCCCTTCCTTGCACGCATTCATGCACACTACAAAGTATTCATCTGGATCTGCAATCTTGAATATTGGTGCACTTGTCAATATGTCTTTCAGTTGTTGAAATCTCCCTTTAGACTTGGAATTCCATTCAAATTTCACTCCCTTCTTTTGCAAATAAGTGATTGGGATCGTAATCTTTGAGAATACTTTTATGAATCTTCGGTAATAACTGACAAGACCAATGAATGATCTTACCTCCATGACATTTCTTGGCATTGACCATCCTCTAATGGCATCTATCTTCTCAAGATCCACTTCTATCCCATCTGCTGAAATTATATGTCCCAAGTTGTGAATCTTCTTTTGATAAAAGATGCACTTACTTAGCTTAGCATGCAATTTATGTTGTCTTAAAACTTGCAACACCATTTTTAAATGTTTCTCATGTTTCTCATGTTCCTCCTCTAACTTACAGTATATGAGTATGTCATCTAGGAACACAATTACAAACTTGTCCAGGTAATCCATGAACACTCCATTCATCAGCAACATAAAAATAGTTGGGGCATTTGATAGTCCAAATGGCACTACCGTGAATTCATAATGAACATATCTTGTCTTGAATGTTGTCTTACTAATGTCTTCTTCTTTTTTCCTCACTTGATGATAACCTGATCTCAAGTCAATCTTCGAAAATATTCTTGCACCTTTCAGTTAATGAAACAAATCATCAATTCTAGGCAAAGGGTATTTTTTCTTTATGGTGACCTTATTTAGTTGTCTGAAATCAATACAGGACCTTAAGGTTCTGTATTTCTTCTTCACAAAAACAATTGGGGCTCCTCAAGGTGACACACTTGGACATATATACCCCTTCTTTAACAATTCTTCAAGTTGCATATGCAACTCCAATTCTGGTGTGCCCATTATGTAAGGTGTCTTGGACACTAGGGTAGTTCCTGGCACCAAATAAATAGAGAAATCAATGCCTCTCTTTGGTGGAAATCTTGGAATTTCTCCAAAAACATCTTCAAAATCTCGGTCTTCAATACTTTCCACCTTATCTTTGACTGCCTCTTCCACATGGGCTACAAAAAACTGACATCCCTTCCTAAAAATAATTTTCGTCTACATAGTTGAAATCTCTCTAATAGCTACAACTCTTGGAATGCCTTGAACCTTGCCTTGCTTCCCTTCTTCATCAAGACAAGTTATTGTCTTGTTGTAACAATATAGGATAGAATGGTGTTTTTCTGACCAATCCATACCAATTAGAAAATAATATGAACCCAATGGTATGATGTTCACATCTACCTTTGTTCGAAGTCCATTCATGTATATTTCACATTATTTAACTAACTCATTGATTTTCCTCTTAGCCCTTGTGTCTAACTGAACTAACCAAGATTTCTTATGCTTACTCCTTTGCAAGTGAAATATTTCAACAATGTTAGCATTTATGTAACTATTCCTATCACCTTAATCAATTAAAATTGATATGTGTTGGTTATCAATCTTACCTTCCACTTCAATCAAGGGGGATTGATATTTGTCTTTCTTGTTGTCCAAGGGTGCATAAATCCTTGGCATGTTTCCTCCCATGTCTTCAATTGTTTTATCCCCCTGAATGTTTTGGAAAGTCCCCATTCTTTCTCCTTTGTGAGGGCAGTCCCTATATAGGTGATTTCACTCACATCCCCAACATTGTACAGGTTGTTGCCTTGGTCTTTTCCCAAATGAATTTGCAGTCTTGTGCTCATTTTGGGTTGACTGACCTTGTTTATTTCCTTGGAAATTATTCCTAAAAAAGGGTAGCTTAAAACCTTTATGCCTTTAATCATTTTTCCCTTTCATCTTGTCATTCCAAGCCTTTTGGAAAATTGACCTTCCTCTATTTTTCTCATAAATATGATTTGTTCTCCTTATGGATTCTTCCAAAGTTTTTGGGTTATAATATTGAATCTTTTCAATGTAGAAGGAGATTAACCCACTTAGAAACCTTTGTATTTTGACCTTCTCATCCTTTATGAAGTCAACATGCTTCAAAAATTCAAAGAACCTTTCCTCATATTCTTCCATTGACATGGTTCCCAACTTGAGTTCAAAGAACTCTTTCATCTTCCTTTCATAATAATGTTTAGATAAATATTTCTCTTGGAAATATTCTTTGAACTTCCTCCATGAGATCCTCTTCTCATCTAGGTGCTTGGATTTCTTAAGCTAATCCCACCACATGGTTGTCTTTCCTTGCAAGTGGTAGGTTGCAATTCTAGCTTCTACCGAGAGGGGTAATCATGCAACTGGAAATATTTCTTCATTTCCAACATCCATGCCTCGACCTCTTCTCCTTTCTTGTACTCACCATTGAAATTTGGTGGCTTAATTTTTTTGATCTCACCTCACATGATGTCTTCCTCGGGCCTTCTGCTTTTCCTTCAGACAGGAGACACACTTGGGATTCTCCCTGGCCCTGAATTTGCATGAGTTATTCATGTGGATTGCCTTGGATAATGTTGGTTCCTTCTCATTCTTCTTGACTACCTGTCATTCTCATGATCATCCCTTTTGCTTTGGGATCTAGTTGTAGTCAATTGTCTAGCACTAGTTGCTTGCTTGGTGTCAGAGTATTTGTTAACTTTCTTATGTAACATATTTAAACTTTGAAGTATCTCTTCCTAAGCCTTCATAATTCTTTCATTATCAGCTCTATAGATCTTCACTTCTCTATGCATGGTTATCGTAGTTACAAGCTCATGCATGTCTCTTCTCCCATTAGATTATCTCTCAGCACTAGCCATGTTGACATGAAGACCTACGATCTCCTCCGCATGGATATAAGATCCCTTAGCATCTTCCATGACTCCATTCCTCATATAAGAACCAAATTTGCTTTCTTGTACCTCTAATTCTATAAGAAATGTGCATGTAATAATTATTGTTAGAACATGCATAACATAAAACATTTCATCAATTAAAATACAAGTTACTCTTTATCCCAATTTACGAAGGACACAATGCACCAAATAAAAATATGATTCCTTCGATGCATTCCTATCTGAAAACAAATTTCCAACAGCTATACCCATGCCTCAATTTGAGTTTTGAGCGAAAAGTTATGTAACATACCCAACCACCCACAGTTCAGGGTACGCTACCTTCAAGCCCGCCCTTGGACTTATTTCTCTTACCGATACCTTTTTAAAATTTAAGGATGCATAAAAGGAAAGACTTTAACAGCATGCACAACAATAGTCAGCAAGCATGCATAGTCTAAAGATTCAATTAAATGATAATTAAATATACAGCGGAAATACATTCATATACATGTAATTGATACCATAATAGAGAGCACTTATCTTTATGAAATATGACACCAACTGGTTGCAGACCAAGGACGTTCCACCCAACCATAGACACTATTGTTCCAAATCTCAACAGCAGCGTCACCCTCAAGCCTGGGCTATGAATCCATAAGGATGGTTCCAAAGTGTTACTTGGCTTCCCAAACCAGTCAGCACCCAAGCTCTCACGGTTTTCCCATCTCTCATAACAATCCCAGTACCCAGCTTGCACCACCCAAGAGAACAGGCATCCACCCTTCTTTTCCGCGTAGTCCCTCAGGCAGTCCTTCTCCTTATTCGGGCTCCAGCGCAACTGGTCCAGAATCTCAATGTTGGAACTCTCAGGACTCGCAGCTGCGAGCAACACTGGACACAGGCCAACGCATCTCATACGTGCGGGCCTCAAGTCACGGCTGGATCAAAACAGCGACCACTACAGCCAACTATCCCATGGCTAATTATTCGGCAATTTGTCTCCCTTTCCCAAGTTATGACACGGATGAGGATGGATCAATGAATGGGTAAATGGGTGCATGAAAGTGCGAGAGGGAAATGAATGAATGTATAGGGAATCAATGAGCAAGCCATCAGTCGAACCCCCCCATCAGACTAGAGGTGGGTTTAAGTAACCTCGTGGGGAATCAAGAACCTCCTGGCCTTCTCCAAGAAGCTCATGTAACCGATCCCCTCCCTTAGGCAAAAAGAGTAATTAACATAGGAATAAACACTTAGCCCCTCAATCCCCCTCTCTTGTGGAATCATAGCCCCCTATAACTCTAGTCCTTGTCCATCTAGCAGCTAGCCATGTATTTATTATTAATAATGATAGAAACAATTACATGTTTTGGGCACTCTAGCCTCTCATCWTTGTAACAATACATTATTTTAAATGGGGGTTAAAAACCTGGGGTGTTACATCCCCTCCCCCTTATTTTGGCACTGTCCTCAGTGCATATACAAAATAGAGATCAAAATCTCAAATTTATTCAAAAAGTTGTGGGTACTCTTCCCGCATGGCATCTTCATGCTCCCATGTAGCATCTTTAGGACCATAGCAAGTCCATTGAACTTTTACCAACTCTATAACTCAATTCCAAAACATTTTGAATTTTTTGTCCAATACCCGCATTGGCTGAACCTGAAAATCTCCCTCTGTCTCTACCTGAATCAGATGCCAATCAATAACATGGTTAGGGTCATGTACATATTTCTTTAGTAAAGATACATGAAATACATTATGCACATTCATGGAAGCAGGCAATGCAATCATGTATGCAATTGGCCCTATTCTGTCCAATATTTCAAATGGACCACAAAATCGGCTGCCATATTTGTACAACTACCCAATTTCAAAGGGCTTTTCTTAGGCTTCACTTTCAAAAGTACATGCTCCCCTACTTTAAATTCTCTAGATGTCTTGTTCTTGTCTGCATAGACTTTATGTCTATCCTGAGTTGCCTTTAAATTTTGCTTGATCTTAACCACCTGGTCTTCCATGTCCTTGAGCAACTTTGGCCCAAGTACCACTCTATCTGCTGGGTTGTCCCAGCTTACTAGAGTATCGCATTTCCTACCATACAAGGCTTCAAATGGGCTCATTCTTAATGAATCTTGATACCCATTATTATATGCAAACACAACCAAGTGTAAGTAATATTCCCACTTAGATGGCTTATCCATCACATATATTCTTAGCATGTCTTCAATAATTCAATTGACTGTCTTTGTTTGCCCATATGTATGGGGATGATATGTTGTGCTAAAGTTTATATTTGTGCCAAATCCTTTAAACAATCCCCTCCAGAAATTGGAGGTAAACTTTGTATCTCTGTCCGAGACAACTGTCTTAGGTATCCCATGCAACCTAGCAATTCCCTTCATTAAAATTTATACAATATTAGTCGTTGTATGTGTTGTCTTCATAGGCACAAAATGAGCATCCTTTGTTAATTTGTCAACCACCACCATGATTGAATCATGTTGCTTATTCATTCTAGGCAATCATGTGATGAAATCCATGGTGATCACTTCCCATTTCTTCTCTGTAATTGGCAATGGTTGCAGCAAAGCCGCTAGGTGCCTATGCTCAGCCTTCCCCTTCTGACATTCCATACATCGAGCGATGTAATCAACAAATACTTCTTCATTCTCGGACAAAAGAACTGGCTTCTTACTGCTGTAATTGTTTTCTGCTAACCGGGATGTCCAGCATAAGGAACATCATGCATTTCCTTCGGTACTAAATTCCTCAGTGCTCCAGAACTAGGAACATAGATTCTATTTTTATGCATGAGTAATCCATCTTCCTTTATCTCATACTCCTTTATTTTATGTTGTACATCTCCTTGTTGTAAGCTTTCCTTTACCTGTAGGTAATGATGGTCTGTAACAAGACCATCTAAAATTATGTTCTTCAAGTCTGACTGATGCATACTGACAGCAGTAGCATGCATGAGATGAACTCTTCTACTAAGTGCATCGGGAACTTTATTCTCCTTTCCCTTGATATGTTTGATATCGAAGTCATATTCACTTAGAAATTCCAGCCATCTTGTTTGCCTGGCATTCAAGGTCGATTGTTCAAAAAGATACTTCAGGCCAATGTGGTCTATCCTTAATTCGAATTTCTTCCCCATGAGATAATGCCTCCACATCCTCAAGGTGTGAACAATGGCAGCAAGTTCCAAATCGTGGGTGGCATAGTTCCTCTCATGTTCCTTAAGATTTATGGACTCATATCCAATGACATGTCCATTTTGCGTGAGGACTCCCCCAAGTCTTTCCTTACATGTGTTTGTACATACCACAAAACTTTCATTTGGGTCAGCAATCTTTAACACAGGTGCACTAGTAAGTAATTCCTTCAACAAATTAAAATTATTTTCACACTTGAGTGTCCATTCAAATTTAGTTCCCTTCTTTTGCAAAGAAGTGATGGGATGAGAAATCTTACAGAACCCTACTATGAACCTTCTGTAGTAGCCAGCTAATCCTATAAAAGATATGACATCTGACACATTTCTGGGTGTTGGCCATCCTCTAATGGCTTCGATCTTCTCTGGATCTACTGCTATGCCCTGATCTGAAATAATGTGTCCCAAGTAATGGATTTGATTTTGATAAAAAGAACACTTACTCAACTTGGCATACAACTGATGTTCTCTCAGTACTTGCAACACCAGTATTAAGTGATGTCCATGCTCTTCTTCATACTTAGAATAGATAAGTATGTCATCCAGGAATATTATGACAAACTTATCCAAATAATTCTTGAATATGCCATTCATTAAGCACATGAAGACAGTTGGTGCATTGGTCAATCCAAAAGGCACCACTAAAAATTCATAATGCCCATACCGGGTCCTAAAGGTTTTCTTATGAATGTCTTCTTCCTTGATTCTTACCTGATGGTATCCTGCCCTCAGGTCAATTTTTGAAAATATCTTTGCTCATCTTAGCTGATCAAAGAGGTCATCAATTCAGGGTAGAGAATACTTGTTATTTATAGTGTACTTGTTCAGTTGTCGGAAGTCAATACACAGCCTCACGGTTCCATCCTTCTTTTTGACAAAAAGTATTGGTGCTCCCCAAGGTGAAACACTTGGACATATGTACCCTTTCTTCAACAATTCCTCCAACTGCATTTGTAATTATTTTAACTCTGGTGTGCTCATTCTGTAAGGTGTTTTTGACACCGGGGAAGCTCCTAGCACTAAATCAACTGAGAAATATATCTCCCTTCTTGGTGGCAATCCAGGTATTTCTTGGAATACATCTTCAAATTCTTGTAGTACCGAGAAATCTTCAAGGCTTGGCCCATTTGTATTATATGGATCTTCCACATGAGCTGCATACAATTGACATCCTTTCCTAAAACATATTTTCAATTGTAAGGCTGAAATCTCCCTTATAGATATGGGTCTTGGAATTCCTTTCACAGTGCTCTGTTTTCCATTTCCATCAAGACATGTAAATGTCTTTTTATGACAATCTAGGACAGCATGATGTGTGTCCAACCAATCCATTCCAAACAGAATATCATAAGACCCCAATGGTATGATATTTAGATCAATACTAGTATTCACTCCATTAAGACTTATGAAACAACTTCTGACCATATCATGGATTCTTCTTTTGGTTCCAGTGGCTAATTGAGCCAAACTTGCTTTTCCAAGTTTACTCTTCTCCAAATGTAATCTATCCACTATATTAGGATCAATGTAGCAATGACTTTCTCCTGAATCAATCAAAATATAAATAGGTTGATTTATGATCTTACCTTCCACCTTGATCATATTGGACTGGTACTCTTCTTGTTGATCATCTAAAGTTGCATAGATTCTTCCCATATCTTTGATTGTTGTAGCCTCTTGGATGTTGTGCACAGTCTTCACTCTGTCCTTTCTATGTGGGAAATCCTTGTACATGTGATCTTCCTTGCATCCCCAGCATTGGATTGGTGGTCTTCCCCTTTTTCTCAAGGAATATTCTTTCTTGAAATCTCCCTTATCATATTGATCTTGATTATTTCTATTAGGCTCATTCCTATTGAAGGGAGGTTTGAATCCTTTCCTCCTCTAATCGGACTTCGCATTTTTATTTTCCTTCCAAGATTTCTACAGGGATTCTCTTCCTTGGCCTTTCTCATACAGGTATTTAGCCTTCCTGATGGCCTCAGTCAAGGTCTTGGGTTCATCATACTTGATATTTTCCTTATAAAAGGCTGGCAGTCCACTTAGAAATATCTGTATTTTCACTTTCTCATCACCAATGAACCTGACATACTTTACCAATCCCAAGAAATTCTTCTTGTACTCCACCATAGTCATGCTTCCCAACCTAAGTTCAACGAACTCCTGCATTTTATTGTCATAGAAATTCTCTAAGAGGTACTCCTTCTAGAAGTACTTCTTGAACTGCTTCCAAGTGATCCTACTTTCATTAACATGTTCCACTTGCTTTAGTTGGTCCCACCACATTGTAGCTTTCCCATGTAAATGGTAGGTGGCAATCTTGGCTTCCAGGTTGGACGAATAGTTATGCAACTGAAAGTATCTCCGGAGTCTAAGAAACCATGCTTCGGCATCATCTTCCCTTTATCTTTCATCATCGAAGGAAGGTGTCTTGAGCTTCCTCATCTCTCCTTGCAAACTATCTATCTCGTGTTTCCTTCTTTGGTTTCTGACAGGAGACACCTCTAGACTTCTTACAAGATATTCCAATGCATAAAACCTTTTTTCTAAGTAAGGAGGTGAGTGGTGTCCATGAGCTCTACTAACACTTCTGGAATAACCAGCTCTTCCACTATCATTACTTCTTTCATGGCACCTGCCTTCTTCCTCTTTTCTTGAGTTTGATCCCTTCTTTGTTTGTCTTTGCAACTGATTTAAGCTCTGCAACACTTGAGCATTTATCTGACTTTTCTCTCTCATAAGTCTCTCGTTGTCTGCTTTGTAGCTCTTCACTTCCATCTTTAGGCTTCTTACTGTTTCTAGTAACGTTTCTTGCTCTCCTTTTCCTTTGCGTCCATTGGACTCTGTCTCTGCATTACCAACTCTGGTATTCTGGCCTTCAGTCTCCTTATCATGATTGGAGGCTCCCTCGCCTTCTTCCATTTCCTCAATACCCATCCTGAGTTAATGTGTTTAAACCCCTTAATTCTGCAAAATGTGGAAGCGAACATTTTGTTAGAATTATGCATATGATAAACAAAATTACCAAACCATGCTACAGGTCTCTTTCTTTTTTTGTTCATGGAGATCATATCCCCATTCTCCGAAAATAACAGTGTCATGTTATCCTTGGTCGACACAGAATATCATCTTGCACAAGCGCTTCCTTCCAACCGCCTTCCCAGGTGACCACGGCTAGCAACCACGACTAAATCCTTTCTTAGCACTTTATGTCTCGAAGACAACCAATTCAGCCCTTGGCCCTCCTTCCCTCAACTCTGCATATGACCACGGCCATGACCCTGCGCGCTTAGCTAAAAAAGCACTTGTCCAGAGCTTCAGGACTTCAAAACTTTCAGCCAAGACCAAATCAATAGTCTTCGTTCTCTTTCACGATCAACGATCAAGATCCACTTTAGGACTTTGCGCTTCAAGGTTCTCAACTTTCCCCGCTTGCCTCCTCCAGGAATGCTTTTACCCGAAGTTCATGATCTATCGATGGGTGTCCTCCCATATATCAGTGGTTGTGAATCGCTTCGGCTCTTTGAGCTTCGAAAGTTTCAAACTTTCCTCCTACACTTTCTCCCGGAGTGATTTCACCCGAAGTCGACGATCCTTCAATGTGTGTCTTCTGGAATCAACGGTCGATACGTACTCTGGCCTTTAGGAGTTTTCGACCCAATGCAACATGTCACATATTTCCCCTCTGGAGTGGCCAGTATCTGGACTGCACAATCTGTCACCATGTGGCGAGATACTAGAAGTGGACACGTGGCCCAATCAGGTGGGTGACACGTGTCACATTCTAACTGACTTTTCAATACTCCAAATGCTCAAAACTTACTGACACATGGCACACATTCCATGTGTCCATGTCATCCCAGGTGACGTCTGCAAGCCACGTCACTTCAAAAATTTTGAGGTCCACATCACCTCTTGGTGACATCATCGTGCCCCATCACTTCGGCTCTTCGGGCTTCGGGACTTCGAGAGTTTCCATACTAGCACACTTCCAATTTTCCCGAACTCAGAATTTTCGAACATGCCAATCTGTCGCTATGTGTCCTCCTGGATCGGATGACTAAGATTCACTTTGGGTCTTCACCCAAATTCCACAGATCTGCACCGCGTGTCCTCCTTAATCTGACGGTTGAGGCTTACTTCGGGTCTTCAGACTTCAAAAATCTCAAATTTCAAAACTTATTTGGCCCCACTCGATTTTATCCAAAGCCCTGGATCTAGTGATGCGTGGCTCTCGGTAGATCAATGACTGAGATCCTTTCGGGTCTTTGGGTTTTGGAAATCTCAAACTTCAAACCCCTCGAAGTACACGGGATTTTGTCATGTGTCCTATTGAATCGGACGGTCGAGATTTACTTCGGCTCTCTAGCTCTCCGGGCTTCAGGAGTTTCAAATCTCAACCAAAAACCTCTTGAACTGATTTCTCTGGAGTTATTGATCTGCTGACACGTACCTCTTGGTGATCGACGGTCGGGATCTACTTCGGCCATATGGAATTTTGATGTTCGAGCCCTAACATGTCAGATCATTGCATGCCTTTCAATTTGCGGGGGCACGCATCGACGATTTGGAGTAACCCTCTTTTCTCCCCACAATTCTCCCGATGTTGACACGTAACCCCTTGGGAAACTGTGGTTTGGATTGCGGGACCGTCTTGGGAAATTATCTCCCATGCAACTTGGTTTCCCACAATGCCTCATGTCTGTTGATCTCACTCTCCAATGGGATCCAACGGTTGTGACCTTAACCCTTTCTTTCTTTTCATTGGACAACCCATGTTCACCTATCATCTGATCCAACGATCTCGGATCTCTCCCAATCCTACAGTGGTGGTCGCTCTCGAATTTCGAAGGGGATGGTCGCGATCCTTCGAACCCCATACACGGGTCTATGTCATTCTATCTCCTGTGTAAATTCTGCAACGCCATTCCTCCTGAGCTTTTCAAATCCACGGTCAGAATTTGATCTCGACCCCGAGACTCTGACCAACAGACCCAGCCCACACCAGCCTGGTGTTTCAACCAGAAGCTCTAATACCAAACTGTAACATACCCATCCCCCACAGGTCGGGGTACACTACCTTCAAGCCCACCCTTAGACTTATTTCTCTTACTGATACCTTTTTTAAATTTAAGGATGCATAAAAGGAAAGACTTTAACGGCATGCACAACAATAGTCAGTAAGCATGCATAGTCTAAAGATTCAATTAAACGATAATTAAATATACAACAGAAATACATTCATATACATGTAATTGATACCATAACAGAGAGCACTTATCTTTATGAAAGATGACACCAACTGACTGCAGACCAAGGACGTTCCACCCAACCATAGACACTATTGTTCCAAATCTCAATAGCAGCGTCACCCCCGAGCCACGGCTATGAATCCACAAGGACGGTTCCAGAGTGTTACTTGGCTTCCCAAACCAGTCAGCACCCAAGCTCTCACAAGCTTCCCAGCTCGCATAGCAATCCAAGTACCCAACTCTCTTCTACCCAGCTTGCACCACCCAAGAGAACGAACCTCCACCCTTCTCTGCCATGCAGTCCCTTAAGAAATACTTCTATTTATTCGGGCTCCAGCGCAACTGGTCCAGAATCTCAATGTTGGAACTCTCGGGACTCACAGCTGCAAGCAACGTTTGACACGTGCCAACGCATCTTAGACATGTGGGCCTCAAGTCATGGCTGGATCACACCAGCCACCACTACAGCCAACTATCATGTGGCTAATTCTTCGACAGTTCATCTCCCTTTCCCAAGCCAAGATGCAGATGAGGATGGATCAATGAATGGGTAAGTGAGTGCATGAAAGTGCGTGAGGGAATGTAATGTCCCTTTCCAAATAAGAGCTCCAGAGAGGAGGCTTAATGGTCTAAACCGCCCCGTTAGACTATATCCAGGGCCAAAGAGGGGTAAACAGGGTTACTAGAGGTCACTCCAGTCATAGGTGTTATATTCGGAAAGTGACATTGAGCTAAAAAGGGCTAAAAGCACTTTTAAGTCATTATGAGCTAAAAATAGAAGTCAACAGTGAATTAGGGTTTCAGCATGATTTAGGTTTTTGGAAGTCAACAGTGAATTAGGCTTTCAGCATGATTTAGGGTTTTGGAAAGCTATAAAGGAAGGGTCAACGACCTAATTCATTATTATGCAGATTATGACTTGTCATTGAGGAGAAGAGGTGCATCTCAGGAGAGATAGTTCAGTGTCTTCCAGGAGGAAGACACCTGTTGGTTGATTTCGGTGTTGAAAGACACACCCTAGTCACTGGGAAGATCATCCAGGTCTTCCATCATTCTTCATTGATTCCGCAGTGCTCCCATATTCTGGGTATTATCTTTTAGTTGCTTATTTGTATTCCGGCTAAGATCCTTTTGTCTTTTGATCTAGCCGAGTGTTGTTAT
>JASDQU010735648.1:107607-137059 GCA_032191745.1 Picea mariana | reverse complement strand
CCCATATTCTGGGTATTATCTTTTAGTTGCTTATTTGTATTCCGGCTAAGATCCTTTTGTCTTTTGATCTAGCCGAGTGTTGTTATTTTATTCAGCTGCAGTTGCTTATTTATATTCCGACTAAGATCCTTTGTATGTTGATCTAGTCGAGTATTGTCAGTTATTTAGCCACATTCGGCCATTTTGTAATCCACAGAGATATCATAATACAAACTTTGCAGTCCTTTGTCGCGTTTATTATTTGTATGATCATTTATATGCTGTAAAGCTTTGATCCTACACACACATTAGCAGCATTTCCTAGACTAGCTAAGTCAGGAACATTACAGTGGTATCAGAGCTTTAGTCCTGCCAGCCTGTGACTAAATACAATGAGTGCAGTAGAAGACCCAGAGGGCCGTGAACACGTAGGTGATGAATATGTCACTTACAACAGGCATCAGGAAAGAAGGCATAGGCCTGATTTCCCCCTTTTCCTCCTAGCTCAGAGGAAGAGGAAGAGGCACACAAAGAAGCAGAGAGAAGGGAAAAGCATGAGGCTGAGCATGAGGCAGAGAGGATGCTAGGAGACAGATATAAGCGACCATAGGGCAGTGGCAAGGCCCCCGTATATCCAGAGGCATCTTTCATGCAGGTTATCAACGATATGTTAGCTAGTCAATGGACCATGTCTCAGTCCTTGGCACAGGTGGTTGATAGATTGGCTAGAGTGGGCACCCCAGATACACAAGTCATGCATGCAGCATAGGGGAACTCAGGAGTAGGTAGTAGACCCTAGTCACCCTCTCGCACATACACCTCTGCGAGTAGGATTCCCAGACCCTTGTTTCCCAGTTTCCAGAGGGCACCCCCATTAGCAGCACCGCCACCGATAGCACAGAGGCCACCCACTCATGCCAACGACATTGCAGAGTATAGAAGGGAGTACGCAGCATTGGGTCGTGACTTCCATCAAGACATGACCTAATTCAAGTACTGTGGACTCAGACTCAGGAACCGCCCCAAAGAGTCGCAAAGGGGAGGACCACAATGGCAACAGGGGCATAACCTCAATTTCATCCAAAAAGTTGGGAAACTCACCATCCCTTCTTTCGATGGATCATCCAAATATGTTGCCAGAGCTTGGGTATAGAAGCTAGACACGTATTAAAAGCTCAACCAGATGACCGAGACAGAGGCCATCAGTTTCATGACCTTACACTTGGAGGGCGAGGCACACAAGTGGTGGTATCATGGACTAGTGACATTGGGTCACAGTCGCATCACCTCCTATAGAGAGTTTACAGATAGGCTCATGGACAAGTTTGACAGGAAGGATCCTGAGATACACTTCAGGGATCTATCCCAGTTGAGACAAACTAGCACAATAGAGGCATTCATCACAGAGTTTCAGCGGGTATTCATGGCAGTGACAGATATATCAGAGCCCAGGTTGATCATGCTATTCACAGAAGGACTCACAGAGCCTTTGAGAGGATGGGTGAAGGCATACAGGCCTCCCACTTTGCAGGATGCCATCCTTCGCACTCGATATCTAGTAGACTCAGTGCCAAAGACTAAAACTTTCTCCAAACCATTTGTGCCCCAGAGGGATCGAGACAGGAAGCCATTCCAAAGAGAATGGAAGGGAAAGGAGAAGTTGGATGATGAGACTAGGTGAGAGCTTATGAGGAAGAAGCTTTCAGCTGCAAGGATCCTTGGGTCCCAGGCCACAGATGCATGGGCAAGGGAGAGATTCATTATATTGAGGTAGCAGCAGATAGCATGGACAGTGAGGAGGAGGAGCAGGACGGTGTATCCACTAATTCAGAGGAGGAGTCAGCACCAGTAGAGGAGTAGCTTCCCCGTAGACCACCGACATCGACAGGAGCCCATCCTCCAGTAGTCCCACAACAACCAGAGCAGGCTAACAGGGGGAAACCAGCAAAGGGAGGAGTCATAGTGACCCTTTCTGGTGTCCCTAGGTATGATACCCTCCGTATCAGAGGGATTATTCAGGGGCAATGGGCAATCACCCTGATAGATGGTGGGGCCACCCACAACTTCATCGACGCTTCACTAGTATCGGGACAGGCACTTCAGACAAAGGAGTTTGAGGGGTTTGATGTTGTGGTAGCAGATGGCCACACATTGGAGTGTCTAGACAGAGTTCCAAACTTAGAGATGAAGTTAGGCAACTACACAGTGAGAGACACATTTTATGTGGTTGACCTATGGGACACAGATGTGGTGTTAGGAGTTCAGTGGATGATTACCTTGGGGAAAATCACTACCAACTACCAAACCTTGGAAATGGGATTTAGAGATCAGGATGAGAAGAAGGTTGTTCTAAGAGGTATGTCGACAGGAACACCCAGGACAGTTTTATCCAAGAGGATGGAGAATATATTCAGACATGGGGAGGTAGCATATGCCACAGAATGATTGATCACTACTCAGAAGGATTCAGAAGGTCGACAACAATACCACACAGAGATCAAGAATTTATTGGGATGACATCAGCAGGTCTTTGAGGCAATTCCACCAGGGAGACCACCTGACAGGGGGTTTGAGCACACCATTGAGTTGGAGGAGGGGGCCAAACCTATGATCACCCCCACCTATCATCATCCTAGGAGGTTCAAGGATGAGATAGAGAAGGCAATCAAGGAATTGTTGGCGATGGGACACATCAAACCGAGCAACAGCCCATTTGCTTCTTCAGTTGTCTTAGTTCTGAAGAAGAATGGCACCATGAGGATGTGCATTGATTACCAAGCATTGAACAAGAAAACCATCAAGAACCAATACCCTATCCCACACATTGACGAGTTGATGGATGAACTGCATGGGGCAGTATTCTTCTCAAAAATTCATCTACGCTTTGGATATCATCAGATCAGCATCCGAGAGCAGGACATAGAGAAGACGGCATTTCGATGTCATTTTGGACACTTCGAGTTTCTGGTTATGCCATTTGGGCTAACCAATGCACCTGCTACATTTCATTCTTGCATGAACCATATATTCAGGGATCAGTTAAGGAAATCAGTCTTGGTTTTCTTCAACGACATCTTGATCTATAGCCGGTCATGGAAAGAGCATATGAGGCACCTGGATGAGGTATTGAGCATCATGGAAGCASAGTCATTATATGCCAAAGAGTCCAAGTGCAAGTTCGGTATGACAAAGCTTCTTTACTTAGGCCACATCATCAGTGCACAGGGGGTACAGGTGCACCAAGAGAAGACCAGGGCCATTCTGGATTGGCCGACGCCCAAGAATGTGACAGAATTGAGGAGCTTCTTCGGGTTGTGCAGCTATTACAGGCAGTTCATCCAGGGTTTTTCTCAGCTTGGAGCACTGCCGACAGATCTTACCAAGCATGGGGCCTTCATATGGACCGATAAATCATAGGAAGCCTTTGATCACATGAAGGAAGTCATGGGCACTTGTCCAGTGTTGGCACTACCAGACTTCACCTTGCCATTTGTACTAGAGTGTGACACATCCGGCGAAGGGATCGGTGCAGTTTTGATGCAAGGAGGAAACCCCATTGTATTCGAGAGCTGGAAGCTTAGTCAACCTGAGAGGTTGTACTCCATTTATGACAAGGAAATGTTGGCAATCATGCATGCCTTGAGCAAGTTCAGACAATATTTGGTGGGCAGCAAATTCTTGGTCAAGACCGATCACAACAGTTTGAAGTATTTCCTTGAGCAGAAGGACCTCAGTGAGCGCCAACAGAAATGGATGACGAAGGTACAGGCATTTGACTTTGACATAGAGTATGTCAAGGGGAAGAAGAACATTGTGGTCGATGCACTATTGAGGAGACCTGCGGCATGTTCTTTGATGGAGATTTCAACAGATTGGAAATCCCACTTGTTAGTGGAATATTCCAAGAACAAATTTGCTTGTGAGGTGATGGATGGGCAGATACAGGATGACCGGTATAGGGTCATTGACGATGTCATATTTTACAAGGATAGACTCTACTTGGTGTCAGATTCAGGGCTTAAGAAGAAGATCTTCACTGCAGTTCATGATTCACCTCTAGCAGACCATCAGGGGTTTTTCAAAACCTACAAACAGATCAGAGAGAGGTTCTCATGGAAGGGCCTCAAACAGGATGTTATGAGACATCTCAATGAGTGTGTGACTTGCCAATAGAACAAGTCAGAGAATGCTCTTCCAGCAGGGCTACTTCAGCCACTCCCCATTCCAGAGCAGAAATGGGAGTATATCTATGGACTTCATCACGTGTCTATCCAAGGTCCGGGGTAAGGACTGTATCTATGTAGTGATCGATAGATTATCCAAGTTTTCTCACTTCTACGCCATATCGACAGAGTACAACTCAGTTCAGGTAGCCGAGCTTTTCTTCAGGGAGGTCTTCAGACTTCATGGGTTGCCGAAGAACATCGTCAGTGATAGGGACAGTCAGTTCATAGGGACATTTTGGAGAGAGTTGTTTCGGTTGGTGTTATAACCCTAAATTGCACCACACATGCTTACCTGGCATCAATCCAACTCATATCCTTTCTTTGCCAAAAACATTGTTGAACAACTCTTTGAAAATCCTCTTGTATAAAGGCCCATGCGCCCTAACTCATTACTGCACGCGTGTACACACTGGCTGACCCAAAACAGCCTGCGTGGACCGACAAAAACATGAAAAAAGGAAAGTTGTCGATGGAACAAAAATCTATGGGTGAATTAATTGAAACTCCCGGCCATGCATGGTCGAGGGTTTGTCCAAATACCTAGCTCCTTCTAGCCTATAAAAGAAGGGGTAGGGGTACCATTTGGAAGAGGAAAAAGATAGCAAAGAAACTATGCCCATTTACGTATTCCCATTGTCCCAACCCTTTAGCCTTTCCTTATGCCAAAGGAGATTCAAAGCAAAGCAGTTGAAGGACAGAAGAAGAGGAGCCCAGGATCAGGTTCGAGGAGCGGTGGTCGGTCTCAGCTTTTGTAAGTTGACTCATTCTAAGTAATAAAGAGAATGTTTTTCCTCGTCCCAATTCATGAATTGTTTATAGTTTGATCAGTATATGTTTTGATTTCTAACCCGTTAGTATATAAGTAGTATGCATGCATAGTTGTTGCTTGTCTTGGATGCAGGTCAACTTTGGAAGGAGTATTGTGAACAAGTAATCAAGCACAATGGAGGATTGACATCAAACGCTGGGAACGAGGTAGGTTGATCTTTCCATGCATTTACTAATAAAAGGGGATTTAAATCTAGGGATGAAGGTAGAAATTAATTTCTATTCGGTCATATCTGCATGCAAAGTCTGAACTCTATTTGCTAGTCCGTAGGGTGATTTTCCCCAACAACAGAATTGGCGACCATACTGGGGAGACTCTCTAGGGTTCCTGGAATTTTCTTTAGTTTTTGGGTAGTTTAAAGACTAGTTTTTCTTACCTATCTTTTCTTTTCATTTCTGTAAGGTTTGAACTAGCAGGGAGTCTAGTTTTCCATACCAGCTTTCCCCGTCTTTTGCTTGACTTTGTTTTTCGAGACCCGCAGAGGTACACACGGCCTGCACAAGGTTTGCACGCGTGTACCCATGCCCTACCGTCTTACAGCCCGCGTGTGAACGCTAGCTGTAGAGGTAGTAGTAGCGTGTAGAGTTCAGAGGACTTCAGAGGCAGTCATCCTCTTCCTTGTCAAAATCACACATTCTCAGGGGCTTTTCTTGAATTCTGTCTGAGTCCTGTTTGCTAGCAGTCCTATCTCAGATTGTTTTTTTTTATCATTTTTCCTTATATTATTTGTTTTTTTGTTAGAAAGAGTATCTAAGCCTTCAAGGGATCCCGGTTATCAATATCAGTGGTCTCTTCCTGGTTTGGTCTATCTATTTTCATTTTTTCTTAGAGTTTGGATATACACACGGACTGTACAAGGTCAGCCCGCATGTACACGCCCTCTGTCTCCGTTCAGCGCGCGTTCGCACGCGTGTTGTTTGAGTAACAGTCGCATGCTTGTATAGGATACTTTTTGTTAAGGGTAAGGCAGTCATCCTTTCCCTTCATAAGAATTATTCCTCTCAGGTGTTTTGAATCTTTGTTTGAACAGTCAGTAGCTTAGGATTAATTTTACTCTTAGCTTACTTTTTCTCATAAAAATAAAAGAATTTTTAAAGGTTTTTAGACAAGTGTGAGAGTCATTGTTTTAACAGGAAAATTGCTAGTGTGTGATTTTTGACCTGATTCTTTGCGATCTGCGATTTAGGCCAAAAAAAAAATTCTTGGTTTTTTGCTTGTCGGTATTTTCCCTTTCTTGCTTGACTAGCATTTAAATAAATAAAAAAATCTCTTTTCATTTTCTTATTTAGTTGAAGAGTGTGTTTCTGCATCATTAGCTAGGGAAAATTCTTTTATTTCATAAGTTTTTGCAGTTCACTTAGATCATAAGTAGCTCGTAGTCGAGTGAAATTCCTTTGAGTTTGTTGTCCAAAATCTTCGAAAAAATTAAAAATATTTCTTTAGAAAAGTTGACGAAATTTTGCATTCAGTAAAAGTTTTGTTTCCATCTTTTTTATTCATTTTTTGCTTTCATCTTTTACACATCATCAGTTTCACCCTCATACCCCTTGACGTAAGACAAAGCCATAAAAGTAACGCTAAATTTAAAATCTACTAGACTTTTATGTTTGTAGGGTTCACAAACTAGTTCAGGACTAGGGCCTTGGATTAGGTTGAAGAGGAAACTCTTCAAGGCCATTTAAAATCAAACATTAGAGTCTGAGATAGGGAGTGTCTAAGTCTAGTTTCGTGAAAGTTATCTGAGACCCCCCTCTAACACAGGGGATAAACACGAGGTCGCGTGCGAAAAGGTAGCAGAGATAACCCCTCCAAAGCCGGACCAATCATAGTGGAGAACACATATAGAGGGCTTGTTTTGGGCTTCCGTCATTTGCATTTGCCACAGGGCTTCGTGGGTCTCGAATCCGTTCGAGGTCCTCAGTTGTTTTCTAGACCATTTTCTCTCGATACCCTTGACAGGTTTCGGGCTCGATACCCTACTCATTGTGGTCTACCCGACTTTTGATTGTACCCGCCTGGTGACTGTTCGCGTGCTGACAACCTAGTTGCCAATCTTTGTTAGGGACATACACAGGTGACTGCGGGGGTATACCGCGGTACCTAGGATAGACATCGGGCCATGCTTTGCAGAGTATACCTGGAGGGTGCTTCCGTGTTTGAGTTGCACTTGCACCGGTAAGTTGCTCTATATTTGGTTGTTGTAACTGTTCTTCCAATTAATTTAGTGTTTGTTTGTCTTATATTCTAGGGATTCTTTTGTAGTGGGTGTTACTTTTGAGTGTTTAGACTACCTTAGAGTGTCTCGGGTCTTCTCACATAGTGGAGGATCCCGAGCTCCAACGGTCATGAAGGCTTCTTGGCCTGCTGCCGGTTACACTGGAGCCACCCCCACCACCATTAAGGCGGAAGCTAGACCAACAAGGGTCTTTTGAAGTGACCGGGTTACAAACCATTGTGCCCGAACAACCCCCAGAGGAATCGACCATTTCGGACCTTGAAGCAACCGCTCTTAGCCCAGTTGAAACCCCAACCACTGATTTCTTGGCACCTTTCATTGTACCAATTCAATTTCACTAGCGCCAGACAGTGTCACACACAGCAATGGAAACAAATGTTGTTACTCCTTCTGGGAATTCTTCAATTCCCACCACGGTTGTCACCACAGGAGAGCTTTCATCTCCTAACCCACCGTCGACGGTTCGAGTCACCATGGGCTCGAGCGCAACTACTTCTCATAGTGGTCCGAACCGGTCTTTGGCGGTGGCCACAACCCCTTTCACACCTAGTGCGACAGGCCCTCCATTCTCATACGGGATGCCTAGTTTGGGTACAAGTCCTGTACTTTCCTACTCCACTTTACAGACTTTGCGTCTAGGGGAAGGGAGCTCTAGCGCTCCTCTGCAAGGTCACATGGGGGGCACTCCTGTCCCTTTTAACACTTTTTCTTATGGAGGAGGTCATATCCCTCCTTCGTCCCCTTCACTTAGTGGCTCGCATCAGCAATCCACCGGGCAACCTACTCACAATAGTTTATTTGGAGCAGGGATTCAAGGACCACCTTCGCATAGTATGTCGATAGGTTCGACACCGTTTTCTTGGAACGGAACGTTTGGTAACAACACTTTCTCGTCAGCCGCTTTCTCGACTGGGGGAAACCCCCTTTTTGGACAATCTACTCCTGTGCAGGGTACTATTCCTGCATAGGGGGAAAACCTAGCAGGACCTTGGAATTCAGGGCAAGGATCCGTTCCCTCCTCCGGAATGTTGATCTGGGGTAATTCTTTCCAAAATCAATGGAACCCCGAACAAACCATTATGCCTATCCCCACAGGACCGGCATGGGGTAACCCTTCCCAAAGTCCTTCGAATACAATTCATGCCCAACAATCTATGTCCTATTTGGGAAATCAGTCGATGATGTCTCCACATATGCAAAATCCTTACGTTGGCCAGGGCCATGGTTTCTACCAGAATTTGGGCCAGCAGCCAAACTTTTCCTGGCAACCTGGTGCCAGTCAAACTCTAGGTCCCTTTTTCCTAGGTTATCAGCAGCAACCCAAACTATCATTCTAGGTGACTTTACACTTGCCAGACTTGACAAGGTTGTTGAATGACCCTATTTGTCATGATCCGCATTGGCCTCCTATGTCGACGAAGTTACCTTCAGACATTCCAAAGTTCGAAGCCAAGCCTAATGAAGATACAGGAGATCATGTGACTACCTTCCATCTTTGGTGCTCATCTAACTCATTGAAAGATGACTCCGTACAGTTGTGATTGTTTCAACGTACTCTCATTGGGAGTGTCGCGAAATGGTACATTGAGCTCGATTGCTCAAGATACTCTTCTTTTGGCAAACTGGCGATGGCTTTCCTGAACCATTTCCAATTACCTGTGAGATACGATGTTGGCACAGAGTTGCTCGCCAATTTTGAACAGACAACAGCGGACCATATCTCTGATCACATCCAAGAATGGAGATGCCGGAAGAGTTTAATCAAGGTACCAGTCCCACCAGCATTCCTGCTTGAGTGGTTCCTTAAGTCTTTGGTCCCACAGTTATCCAAAGACATCGCGACATCCATAGTTTTCTCCGAATAAGATGCCATCATGAGGGCTCAACAATTTGAGCTCATCTATTCTCAGTCCGGTTTAATATACAACATCTTGCCAGATGCGCCACGTTCAATACTGGATAAAACTAGACAGAGAGTTGGACCACATTCCGATGGTATTGTTGGTTTAGCACAAACAAAGCCCGCTGAGCAATTGACAAAGTAGTTGCAGCAGTTATCCATACAACACACAGCGGCCAGCCAAACTACTGCTTTGGCTGCTCCCCCTACCAAAACGTCGGAATTACACACAGTGCAGTCGACTAACCCAAAGGCCACCCAGCAGCCTGAAGGGAAGAAAAAACAATGAAAGAAGGGTAAGGGGGATAAAAAACCCAACGATAATGCTGGCGGGGACAACACTGAAAAATGGAAGGTGAGGTATCCTTGCAACTTGTGTGCGGAAGACCACCCAACCCATCTATGTCCTCGACTTGCAGAGGCCCAAAAATTTGTCACGTAGCAACAGCAGGCGGTGTTGACTAATCCATTTCAACATGGGAAAAACCTAACTCAAGCCTCTGCAAGCACGGCAAGGGGTAGCCAAGAACCCCCTCCGCCTACGAACAACCCTGCATCCGCAAATGTATATATGGTGAAGGGTGATGCTTTTATATCGACTAGAGCGCATGACTATAGTGAACCAAGCACTTCTGAGAAGGGTAAAGAAGTTGAACTCCCATCTCTTCCTCTACAGATTGAGAAGATGTTGGGCGAAACAATGACATGAATTCCAAAATGTGCATTTAAAAAAGCTTCTCATAACCCGAACGCAAGGGCCACTCAAAACTACTCTGTGGTGGAGGATTTATTACAAACCCCTTGTGTGATGTCTGCTTTGGAGGTCCTCCAAAGCTGCCCTGCTCAGAGGAAAGCCTTGTTAATTGCTTTGGGCTCTACTGAGACTTGTAATCCGGGTACCATCATGTTAGATACAACTGACTTAAAACCTCATCTACCTTACCACGTATTTTTTCAGATAGTAGTGGCTTATCCCACAAAAACTTTTACACGAAATATCTTCCGTACGGTGGTCTATGAGGGCACCTCGACATGCGTTATGTCGTTGGCATGTTGGAAGGCCATTGGCCAGCCCATTTTGTCTCCATCACCTACTCTTCTCACCACTTTCGACGGTCATTCGTTCCGACCACATGGTATCATTCCTTCTTTCCTCGTGCAGTTAGGAGGGAAGACCGTGTGTGTCGAAGTAGAGGTCGTCGATGCTCCCCTCGACTATAACCTATTGTTAGGAAGGAGTTGGACTTATGCCATGCAAGCTGTGGTTTCTACAGTTTCCCGGGTCTTGTTGTTTCCACATGAGGGCCGGATAGTGACCATCGATCAATTGTCTTTCTCCAAACCTGACCCTACATTGGGGGCATCCACGGTCCCGATGATTGATAATCCTCAACTAGGTGTCGTCAACGTAGGGGTTGGTTTGTGCCCATCTTTGATGGGGACCTTCGATTACCTGCCCCCTCAAGGTGATATCAAGTTTATATCCAATCACCATAAGGTTGATATTTTTCAAGTTTCGTCGTTCCGCACGACTTACTTCGATGATCCGTGGATACTTCCTTCCCCATCATCCATGATGGATGAGGCAGGGCACTCGGGTATGTCCATGCCCTTGTTCGCCGCTAAAGTAGCGTACTCTTTAGTCCAGCAAGCTTCAACTAACACTGAACCAACTCCTGCACAAGAGTTAGATCCACTTCTAGAGCCTATTTGGGCTCATGGTTCTCTTGCTAACACTGATTCGTTAGACTTAGTCTTGCCCTCTGACGAAGCAGTAATCGAAGCAATGACTAGTCCGGACAAATCTTGGGAAGATATTCATCACAGATCATATTTCCTCCCAGAGTTAAGCCGAATCGAACAGGAGAATTCACCATGACTATGAATGGAGATAGGTCTTGTCATACTAATCCTTTAGCTACACACAAGATCTATGTTGAGGGTAATACGACAACCATTGCTGAAACGATACCTATCAATATCTCCATAACCCCTAGCGTCATAGACAATGTTTTCGTCGAAGCATACAGCTCCCCCGAGGAGATGTCAGGCATCGACCCACAAAGAATCTATCATGAGCTAACTTTGTTGTTTTTCAAGCTCGCTTTGAGATCCGAAAGCAACATCCGGCGAGACTGCATTTATGTTTTTCAATCTCGTCCGGATTAACTGAGAAAAGTAACCATTATGGAGTCTTCTTTAAGCCCTTTTCAAACTCTTTAAAGATGAAAAGATTGCCGAGTGACCTTGTTTCTTCACACTCGTTCAATTGGTCCAGAAGAATGTTCCTTAAACGGGTCTTCTTTTAATCCCTTTTCAGACCCTCTAAACATGAAAAGATTGTCGAGCGATCTTGTGGCCTTTCACGCTCATTAAACTGAAATTTGAAGTCACGTCTGTCCGGCAGTAGTTTACCCCTTTTTCGGTCCGGACATTCAACTGTACAAACAAAGGTATACTCTATGGAACTTCAGCTCTATAGAAGAGTACTCTTAGGTATAATTTTATCCCTTTTTCGGGCCTAAGGGACTAAACTTACGAAGAAGGAACCCCCACGGAATCCATAGTTAAGCTCTTTTCAGACTCCCTAAAATTGAAAAGATTGTTGAGTGACCTTATTCTTTCACACTCGTTAAATTGGTCCAGAAGAACATTCCTGACGGAGTCCATAGTTAAGCCTTTTTCAAACTCCTTAAAAATGAAAAAATAGTCGAGTGATCTTGTCCTTGTCACATTCGTTAAAATGGTTTTGAATCGACGTCTAATCGGTACTAGTTTATTCTTTTTTGAAACTACTAGACTATCTTCGAAAAAGGTACCCCAATGGAGCCTCCTTTTATGTTTTTCAGACTCTCTAAATATGAAAAACCACCGATCTTACCTTCTCTGGGCTCGTTAAACTTACATTGAAGGACATTACCATTGTGTGTTTTATCAACTGCGTTTGCATACCTTATACGCCGGCCTTTTAACAGTTTGCTTCTGCGTCTTAACACCTTTGGCCTTCGGAGGATTTTTCCCAAGTGTTATTCTACTAGAACATCAGTCTTGTCCTTGTGCCTCGTGCTTGTATGTTTGCAACACTCGTTCATCCTTTGTAACGTAATATTCCTTTATTCTTTTTCCACAATTATTGAAAAGAACAAAAAAATCAAATATACCCCAAAAAGAGGAAGGGAAACGTATTTTCTTTATTGGAAGCATAATGAGTCTCCCTTGGATAAAGCACATCTGTCCGTTTGTTCATCATACTATGGGATGTAGTACGACCTTAGGAAGCTTATCTCGCCATACAGAGTTGTGTCCTCCACCGTTTGGTTATCCTTCCAAACATATGGAGAGTTTGTGTTGCCTCCTGCTCTGTAGACTTATGATTAACATACATGTTGCTTGAGTCTCATCATTTTTCGTGCTATTGTCCAAGGGAATTTTGTCACTAAGCCTGAGTCATCCCCTCTGCAATATGTCTCTTGTCCGCATACCCAGCCATCCTGAACATTCAATCAAGTCCTTGTTCGAAATCAATGAAGCCTTCAGTCCGATCATCAAGATTATCAAGTCCATGACCGACGAGTCGTCGAAGACCTCTGGGTAGTGCAGTCGTACGCTCATATTACACTCCTACCTGAGTTTTGGAGATTTTGAAGTTGTTGCTCGAGCTCTGAAGATCTCATCTCTAGCCATCAGACCGAATCAGCTTCTGGAAGATGGATACTCTATATGTATATCTTTCTGATTTCGAGATGTAGCTACGCTGTGTATTTTTCGCGGCTACTCTTTATAATTATTTGACATGGATCTACAGTGTATTTGATTGGTAGCCATGGTTCTATTTTATCCCGAGCATGGGTATGCCCGCCTGAGTGAGACATTTGTTATTTTGCAGATGGCACCTCCCGGTTCCTGATCCTTGGGCTCAATCGTTCGGCACATCAGTAAAGATTGGTAACGTATTTCGACCATCAGATGCTCTTCTGACCTCACACATTAGATGTAGTGGTCGATAAATTGACCAAGTTTTCTCACTTCTACGCCATACCGACAGAGTACAGCGCAGTTCAGGTAGCCAAGCTTTTCTTCAGGGAGGTCTTCAGACTTCATGGGTTGCCGAAGAACATCGTCAATGACAGGGACAATCAGTTCATAGGGACATTTTGGAGAGAGTTGTTTCGGTTGGTGGGGACAGAGTTGACACCTAGCACCAGCTATCACCCTCAGATAAATGGGCAGACCGAGATTGTCAACAAGTGGGTTGAAGGGTATTTGAGGAACTATGTAGGAGGACAACAGAGAACGTGGGTAAAGTGGTTACATTTAGGAGAACATTGCTACAACACCACCTTCCACATGTCCATTGGTATGACACCCTTCTAAGTATTGTACGGATATGATTCTCCCACTTTGGTAGACTTGGTCTTCAGGGAGAGCAGAGCTCCCAAGGCCAAGGATTGGATCATAGAGAGTCAGGAGATTCTCAAGTTGTTGAAAGAGAAGCTGTAGATGGCGCAAAATCGATAGAAGATAAGTGCGGACAGGCACAGGATAGAGCGCAGCTTTGAGGTTGGAGATTTGGTTTTCTTGAGACTCCAACCCTACAGACAGTCAGCTCTGAAGAAGAGTTGGGCTGAGAAGCTCAAACCCAGATTTTCTGGTCCTTACAAGATCATGCGTCGAGTAGGCGAGGTTGCTTACGAGCTAGAGCTTCCAGAGGGGAGCAAGATTCATAACCTGTTCCACATGTCTTGCCTCAAAAAGGCAGTGGGACAATTCATTAGCACATCAAAGGAGCTTCCCCCGTTGGATGAGGAGGGACAATTGGAGTTAGTTCCGGGAGCGGAAACTGAGGAGCAAGGTCATCAGAGAGTGTTTGATCAGATGGAGAGGGCTTCGAGTAGAGGACGCTACTTGGGAGAGTGAGCAGGTGTTGCAGCACCCTGGACTGGTATTGCTTGAGGAAAAGCAATTTTGGGAAGGGAGGATTGTAATGTCCCTTTCCAAATAGGAGCTCCAGAGAGGAGGCTTAATGGTCTAAACCGCCCCGTTAGACTATAGCCAAGGCCAAAGAGGGGTAAACAGGGTTACTAGAGGTCACTCCAGTCACAGGTGTTATATTCGGAAAGTGACATTGAGCTAAAAAGGGTTAAAAGCGCCTTTAAGTCATTATGAGCTAAAAATAGAAGTTAACAGTGAATTAGGGTTTTAGCATGATTTAGGATTTTGGAAAGCTATAAAGGAAGGGTCAGCGACCTAATTCATTATTATGCAGATTATGACTTGTCATTGAGGAGAAGAGGTGCATCTCAAGAGATATAGTTCAGTGTATTCTAGGAGGAAGACACATGTTGGTTGATTTCGGTGTTGAAAGACACACCCTAGTCACCGGGAAGATCATCCAAGTCTTCCATCATTCTTCATTGATTCTGTAGTGCTCCCATATTCTGGGTATTATCTTTTAGTTGTTTATTTGTATTCCGGCTAAGATCCTTTTGTCTTTTGATCTAGCCGAGTGTTGTTATTTTATTCAGCCGCAGTTGCTTATTTATATTCCGGCTAAGATCCTTTGTATGTTGATCTAGTCGAGTATTGTCAGTTATTCAACCGCATTCGGCCATTTTGTAATCCACAGAGATATCATAATACAAACTTTGTAGTACTTTGTTGCGTTTATTATTTGTATGATCATTTATATGTTGTAAACCTTTGATCCTACACACACATTAGCAGCATTTCCTAGACTATCCAAGTCAGGATCATTATAGGGAAATGAATGAATTTGCAGGTAATCAACGAACAAGCCATCAGTCGAACCCCCCCATCAGACCAGAGGCGGTTTTAAGTAACCTTGTGGGGAATCAAGAACCTTTTGGCCTTCCCCAAGAAGCTCACGTAATTGATCCCCTCCCTTAGGCAAAAAGGGTAACTAACATAGGAATAAACACTTAGCCACTCAAGCCCCCTCTCTTGTGGAACCATAGCCCCCTATAACTCTAGTCCTTGTTCGTCTAGCAGCCAGCCATGTATTTATTATTAATAATGATAGAAAACATTAAATGTTTTGGGCACCCTGGCCTCTCAACATTGTAACAATACATTATTTAAAATGGGAGTTCAAAACCTAGTGTGTTACAAGTTACAACATTTACATGCTGCAATTTCCATTATCTTATTGTTACAGAAATATCTTTATTAATTTATGGAAAATTTAATTGCATAAATTAAAATTATGGGTTGTTAGGTATCTTCTCCTCCTCAATACCTTTTCAACGACTATTCGTTTTCTCAAATCTGAGCTCCAAGATGAAAGTTATGGTCCATAGATTTTTTTTACTGTTTTACTCAATTTACCCATGCATGATACATGTGTCTTATTTTTCTTCCTGCACATTTTTACATACACAAATCCTAAATATGGCTCCATGGTTGTTTTCTATGGTTCATAATATTTCCATAGACTCCTCATGTTCCCCAAATGAACCTATGAGCAAGGAGTTATGCCCTATGGAAGTAATATGGCACTAAAATTTTACCTTTATTGTTTTGGCTCTAACTTTCTCATACAAGCTTTGTTTTGAAAAAATATTAGCTCATTGGAAAGATCTCCTCGAGATATTTTATTTTAGTCACGAGTACTATATTTAGTGGCCATGACACTTACAGCCTCCAAAATTGGAACTCCTCAAAACGTTGTTTACGCCCTCAAAATTGCCCTGTAAGTTAATGACCTTAAAAAATATGAAAAATTCAAAAAAAAATCATATAAAATTGGTTGTTTTATTGTTATAACATCCCTTTAAATCTAATTCATTGATCTCAAATTGGGTGTAATATAAGTCGTTGATCCTATCTCCATCGATGATCGACACTTTCCTTTGGGCATACTCAACATTTGTCCCAAACTACTGACCCGGTCGTCGACCGTCGGTCAATTCCCTTGACAATCAATTCACAACACAATGCTAAACTAGTCGGCCCGACCATTGGTCATTGGTCGTCGAGGATTTTCATTGACGAATGAAACTTCTCACCAATTCATTCGACGCCCGACCATCAGCCCATCGGTCATCGGTCATTTCTCTTGGCAACCACTTGTAACACCTTATTAAACTAGTCGACCATCAACCACTTTTGTGTTGGCGTGGCAATTGTTGACGTGGAATAACATGTGGATGTTGACATGGAATGACTTGTCATTCTGACGTATTAACTTGGTTGATGTGGCACGACACATGGGTGTTAATGTGGCATGACACAACATCACCCTCTTTTCTCCATCGGCCATCGAACATTTCTCTTGGGCGATCAGAACACTTCACCAATTCTGTCGACGCCCGACCATTGGTTGTTTCTCTTGTTCGATCGAAACATTTCTCTGAATCAGTCTACGCCCGACCATTAACCCATCGGCCATCAGAAATTTCCATTGGCGACTGAAAACACTTCGTCGAATCTGGCCAACCCGACTGTCGATCCTCTACATTTTCCTTTGGCCAACTCCAACACAAAAATTTTTGACTAAACTGTCGATGAATTTGGACCGTTGATCTCCCATTGATAAATGATCTTGGTCTTCGATCTACCAACTTCGTCCAACTCTGTCGACACCTGACCATCGGCCATCAACCATCAAAGATTTATTTTGTCCGACCCAAACTCTTCGCCAATTCGGTCGAACCGATCATTTGTCATCGGTGATTTCTCTTAGCGAACTTCAACACTTAGAAATTTCGACCAAAACCCAGGTGAATCTAGGTTGTCTATCTCTCACTCAGGGTGATTTTTTATTTTATTTAGTCGCACGAAGGAGAGAGATTTGATCTTCATATCGGGATCCTTTTTCATGGGAACCAAAGGAATGTTCATATCGCATTGGATCCTAGACTTTAATCCAAATATGGTAATATTTTTTTCCCCTATGTGGATCATGCTACCACACCTCCCTATAATCTTATGGGATGAATATACTCTAAGATACATTGGAGACAAGTTGGATTGTGATATTGACCGTGCTAATCCAAAAGGAAATATATATTCGTGTGCTAGAATTTATATGGAAATCGATATGGAGAAAGGCCTTTGTGAGTCTATGCAACTCAATATGGAGAGATAGAGGCATTTGCAAGCCATAGACTATGATCAAATCCATTTCAAATGAAATACTCTTCACAAATATGGATATGTTGCAAAGAGCTACTGAAGAACCCATGAAATCCAGCTCTCCCCCCCACCAAAAAAAATGTTGTCTCCAAATTCATCTAATGAAACAGAGCAAGAATATTTCAAGTAGGCATCTATAAGGAATAGGATTTAGTAGTAAAAGGGGCCATAGATCATAAAAATATCATAGTTTGGCTCATCCATCTCTTCCAACAATATAAATGAGGTTCTTGAAGATCCAAAGAAAGTGAAAAAGGAAAGGGTTGAGGCAAATCCATCAAAGACCCCTTTAGATCCTAAATTTGGAGTAGTAACATGAGTCCCCAAGTGGAACCATAGAGTATTGCATCAAAGAACATATAAGAGGTCCCATTTAAGGCAAGAGAAACAACTCCTTTAGAAAAGGAAGCATGAACAAAAGAAGAGGAAGAAGAGGAAGCGACGAAATACTAAGAGGAAGCAAAGGAGGATAAGTAGGATGCAAAGGTGGAAGAGGAGGATGTAGGTGATATTGACCCTCCCACTAAACCCTTAGTACAACTTGTGCACTCACCCATAACATTTGAATCTCCTTATTTCACGGGAACTATGAAGAAATGTTCATATCCCTCACCTTTGCTAACAAGGGGAAGGAAAACAAGCCAAAAACAAAGAGAAAACTTAGGTAGAATCAAATATATTATTGGGTCATTAGTTAACTTTGGACTCTACCCTATTTAAGGGGGGTTATCTCCTCAAAAGTAGTCATTATGTGTTCTTTCTACATTTTACCATGCCAACAATTTGTAAGAATTTATTCTTGTACTCAGGAAATAGTAAAAATGAGTTATCGCCAGAAAAATTGTTGGACTCCCTCCTCTCATCTCTTTGATGACAAGAGGAAATATATACAAGTTAGATTCATCTTTCACAAAATTTTGTATTATCAAGTTGTCTAGTTTGGATGTAGCCTTTTTTTAATACACCCCATAACCATTTATGTTATAAAAAAAAAGATAACTCCAAAATCTTTTTAATGAGAGAGTGCAATTATTTTGTTATCCTACATGTAATTTCTTCTCATTGCTAAAAGAGCCAAGAATCCACCTTTTTTTTTGTTTTTCCAAGATTGGGTTTCCAATGTATATTTGTGTTATTTTTGTGTGGGTGATTGTTTACTCCAGAACTATTTTATGAATTTAAATTCAATATGCAAGTTTTACTATAGTGAGTTAATACAAAAAAATAGCAAGCAGGAATATACCAATTTATTTCTACATTTTAGTATGCATGTTGGTGAGACAAACACGCCATAGATCTTTCATTTACTTATCAGTGTATCCATCAACAAAACCAGGTTATCCACAAATCAAGAACACCCTCAAATAATAATAATAATAATAATATCAAGTAATAATAAGGCTAATAAAAATGGGCATTACAGTGACTTCCACATGATCTCACAGAATCAAATAACATAATAGAATGGAAAAACATATGTCACAAGGCCAATTTCCTTTTGATTCTCATTAATTAAAATCCAGTAAACACATAATACAACTCTATATTCTTATTGCTTTACTAAATTGGCTTATAGTTGATGCCTAATAAGTCTAACAACTCTCAAATGGTTGGTGAATCTAAAAATAAAAATAGAGCAATCAAACATTAACACAATACAACAAACAATTACACATGAAGAGATGAGACAAATTGTTGCATTCACACGCTTTGTCCCATTATGCAGAAAACAAATTACATATATAGGAATTTGAAAAAGTCAACCAACTCCTAAGAAAATGGATCTAATAATCATTGCACACTAAACCTAGACAATCTGCAACCAATTCTAGAACTTATTGTTGCAACTAAACCATTTCATGATTATTCCTAACACTCCCCCTAAATGGAGAAATGAATTTTCTACAACTCCTAATTTGTTTCTACAAATTTCTAATTTAGCTTTTCCAACAAGCTTAGTAAAAATGTATGCCACATTATCAACTGTATTACAATATTCCAAGTCAATTTCATTTGACTGAATCTTCTCCCTCTCAAAATGGTAATGTGCCTCAATATGTTTTGACCTTGCATGATACACTAGATTGTTGGACAATTTGATAGAACTTTGATTATCACACTTGATGGTTGTAGGTACTTATTGATTTTCAACAACATCTTCAAGAATCTGTCTAAGCCATATCACTTCACATGTAGCATTGCATAATTCTTTATACTCAACTTTTGTGGATGACGGAGAAACAATTGGTTGTTTCTCACTGCTCCATGACACAGCTCCAGATCCTACACTAAACACATATCCAGATATTGACCTTCTGCCATCTGGATTTCCATCCCAATCAGAATCAAAATGACCTGTCAACTCAATAGTATAATCATTAATATATTTAATACAAAAATCAACAGTGCCTTTCAAATATTGAAGGACTCTCTTGGTTTCTTTCCAATGATTGTGATGAGGCTTAGACATAAACTGACTTAGTATACTGACCAAATATGAAATATTTGTCCTGGTTGTAGTGATATAATTCAGACTTCCCACCAATTGTTGATACAAAGTATCATTCTCCTCCTTTGAATCATCATAACTTCTGAGCTTAACATTTTGTTCTAATGGAGTATACATTGTCTTACATTCATTCAAGTTAAATCTACTAAGTAAAACCTTTGCATACTTTCTTTGTGTGATTAAGGTCTTACCATTGTCCCTCCATACATCAAGGCATAAACAGCAGTGTAACTATCCAAGATCCTTCATCTCAAACACATGTGACAATTGTATTTTGATATCTTCAATCAACTTAGTAGCGATTCATGTTATAATAAGATCATCAACATGTAAAAAAATCAAAGCAACAAGACCATCTGCATCCTTCTTAATATAAATATTTGGATCTCCTTTACTTTGAATGAATCCTTGTTGAAAGAAGAATTTATCAATTTTAACACACCAAGACCTATGTGTCTGCTTAAGTCCATATAAATCTTTTTTTAACCCGCAAACAAGATGATTATGACCCTTCTTTACAAACCCCTCTAGTTGAACAAGATAAACCTCTTCTTTTAATTCTCCATTTATAAAAGCTAATTTTACATATAATTGATGTAGTATCCAATCATATTTAGTAACCAATGCTATCATTATTCTTATTGTGTTCATTTTTGCTCCTGGTGCAAAAGTATCCTCATAGTCTATACATTTTTTCTGTGAATAACCCTTTGCAACCAATCTTGCCTTATATTTATCTATACTACCTTCAACATTGAACTTTAACTTGTAAAACCACTTTGAACCTATAGGGACTTATTTTTATGTAGTTTTTTTAACTCCCGTGTTTCATTTCGCATTATAGCATCATATTATTCTTTCATTGCATCCATCAAAACTTTATGATTTTTAGCTTGTTCAAAAGTTGCAGGTTCCTTTACATTCATAACTTGAGTCATTAATGCATAATATGTATACCTTATAGGTGTCTAATTTTGTTGTGTTGATCTCCTTGGTGATACACTACTTTGTGGAGTTCCTTCACCTCTTATTTTGCTCTGTGGAGTTCCTTCATCCCTTCTTGGTGAAATCTGGATACTTGAAGTATCCATTTTGCTTAAATATTCATCTTGATCCTATCCAATGTCTTCTTCTTCTTTGACACTTTCATCATTTTCATTAGGAAGATGGCATACACCATGACTATCTTGTTTTTTACCTTCATCTTCATGTTCATGAAATAATACATCTTTGCTTGCAAAAACCTTATGAGTGAGAGGATCAAACATTTTATAAGATTTATGATATGTGCAATAACCATTAAAAATACATTTGAGTGCCTTAGCATCAAGATTTATTTTGTCTTCTTTGGGAATATGAGAAAATGTCTTGCTTCCAAAAATTCTCAAGTGACTAACTTCTGGTTTAAAGCCATAAAAATGCTTCAAGCGATGTTTTGTGCTCTAGTATTTTTGTAGGACTTCTATTTTTAAAAATTAAGATATACAACAATACTTATCCCTTTAGCCCAAAAACCATTAGAAATATTTTTACCTTTTATCATGCTTCGAGCACACTCAACCAAAGGTGTATTCTTTCTCTCAGCTACTCCATTCTGCTGAGGAGTATGTGACACTGTAAATTGTTGTTGTGTTCCATTGTCTTTGCAACATTTTAAGAAATACCTCGATGTGTATTCTCCTCCTTGATCTGATCGGAGAATTTTGATGAACCTTCATGTTTGTTTTTCCACCAAATTTTCAAATTCCTTAAAAGACTCAAAAACATCATTTTTCTTTCTCATAAAGTAAACCCAAGTGTATCTAGTTCTATCATCAATAAATATAAGGAAATAATATGCTCCACCAAGAGACCGTGTTTGTATAGGACCCCACACATCTATATGCATTAGTTCAAGAATATCTCGTTTCTTATGTTTTGTATGTGTAGGAAACTCTTCCATGTGTTGTTTCCCTAATGCACATCCCTCACATTCAACATGTTCATACTTAAGAATTGGAAGAACCTTTACCATTTCTTTCTTCTAAAGTAACACCAAATGATGATGATTTAGATGACCATACCTTTGATGCCATAGCTCTTCTGGTGACATTGATATTGATCCCAACACTTGATGACCCTTCATCGTTACATCAAGCTTGTACAATCCTCCAACTCTCACTCGTGTTGCTACAAATTTGTAGTGATCTTGTATATCTTTCAAAAAACATCAGGATTTAACAAATTCAACTTTTAAATCTTGATCTGCAATAGTGGAAACTAAAATCGTTTTTTTCTTAATTCCAGGAACATACATCACATTTTGAATTTGTTTCTCGTGACCATTAGGAAAACCACATATATCTCCATAACATTTAATTTGATGTGATCTATCATCTCCTAGATAGTTATTAGCACCATTATTGTTTTCATGATATGTATCAAACCAATCCCTATTACATGACATTCTAATTGAAACACCGGAATCAATGAACCAAACATTGTCATCATTAGTTTCAACAGAGAAAGCAACATCGGAAATAAACAACCTCGAGTTTTTTAAATCACTCATTGTGGCATCTCTATCAACAAAATTTCTTGAATGTCTTATATATTTAGATTCATCAAATTTCCTTTTCAAACAGTCCTTAACAAAATGACAAGGCTTACCACAATAATATCACCCATCATTCCTCTTTACATTGGTATTTCTCCTTGGTGGTGCCATGCTTTGTTGTGGTTTGGGATATGTCTTTCTTTCTCTGCTTCTTTCCCATGGCTTTGCTTTGAATGGTTGTTTCCCTTTGGCTACCAACGCTAAATCAGAACTTTGAGTCCTGTTATTAAGATTATTTATTTGTTCTTCCTCTTGCAACAAAACACCTATTAATTCATCAAATGTAGGTGTTTTTTCTCTAGCTACAAGACCAATTATAAACATTTGATAGTCATCTAACATGCCATTCAACGTAACAATAACTAAATTAGTACTCGATATCTTTTGACCAATATCACCAAGCTTATCTTTGAGTTCTTTGATTCTAGAAAGAAAGTTATTGCTACTTTCATTTTCCTCTATTTTAATTGAGAGCAATTTACTTTTTAAAAATATCACTTGGTTTGTATTTGTTGTTTGATACAGATCTTTAAGTGTCTTACATGTCTCATTATATGTATTTCAATCTCTAATATGTGAAATGATGTTGTCCTTCACGGGCATTCTTGAGAGCAGCTTCGCTTTGGTCTCTCGTTGCTCCCAATACTAAATTGAGGCAGTTGTGGCAGTTGGGGCTTCTGGTTTGACTTCATCACCAAACGCAATTGACCAGACATTATATCCTTCCATCAATGTTTGCATCTTAAATTTCCAATTGGCATAATTTTCCCCATCTAGCTTTGTTGACTCATTTAGATATGCTTTTGCTAATGGATTTTCCATAATTATGCTTGAAACTTCAAATCAATCAACAAAATTTATGCAAACAAAGAAAATTTACCTTCCTTACTAGTTGTTATCTCTTCCAGGCAATGATTCTTTCTAGGCATAGTTCTTTTCCAAGCAACAACATGGAACACCACGTCAACCTTCTCACTTACAACTCCTCCAACGATGACAGATTCAGATCACGCTATGGCAACTCAAAGATTAAAGTGATTAAAGTGTTGAATTGAATCATATGACCTCTTTATGCTAGCATCTCAACACCCATCTCTCCACACACAAACAATGATGCTCCTTGCAAGTACAACAATGCTCAAAACCCATCTCTCCACACGCAAACATCTCCCATATATCCACACTCATACAATGAATACTCCACTCAACTACACTAGGGTGACAACAATAGTCTCTAAAATTAGTGACAACAATTAATTGTAAACAAGTAAACAAAAAATCGCTCCTCAGCAAATCTGGTTGATTCTTCCAACAAAAAATTGTTTTCTTTGTGTGTGGACTCCTCTTCCTTCACACAGATTCTTCTCTTCTACAACAAGAGACTCCTCTTGCAGCACATGGATCAAAAACGACCCCTCCAACAACAAACATGTGTGCACTTTGATCCTTCCCCCAATAGCTTCACTACACAAGTTCTCATTCCTCCTCAACAATTGTACTCTCTTACAACAAACAACTTTCTTACAATGGCTTTGATACCAAAATAAAAACAAAGCAATCAAGCATTAATACAACACAACAAACAATTACACATAAAGAGATGGGACAAATTGTCTCATTCACACACTTCATCTCATTATGGAGACAACAAATTACATATATAAAAATTTGAAAAACTCAACCAACTCTTAAGAAAATAGATATTGAAATCATTACACACTAAACTTAGACAATCCTCAACATGTCCCGTGAGACAGCTCAGATGGTAAGACAAGCGTACCTTTCTCCAAGAGATGGGAGGAGGTCTTGTGGTTGAACCTTGCTGAGTCTCCGGGATGGATTTTGTAATGCTGCTCTATAAAAACTTTATATAAAAGGCATCTTATAACACTTCATCTAAATCTTTATAAAAGTACCCTACTACATAACATTAAATAATCTCCATGTTCAAATGTAAAAGGCATTGGATTTAATACTCTGCATACTTGAATGTAGGACTTTGGATCCATCCAACAACACATACAAACATGCAAAGCTGGATGCAGCTGGATGCTTATTCCTCCCCTAACATAACAAAAAGTACATAGATATTAACAACATTAAATATTAATAAAATAGCTACTATAAAGTAAAATCACGGGTACTCTCATCTTAACTAAATTCGGAATCGACAAACTAACGTGATTAACCCACGAGTATATACTTGTCTACTAAAACCAAACATGTCATTTAAAAATTGAACATAAAACTAATAATACCACCTCACTTTACAGAACGAGCAAGTTCCTTCCGACAATTTTGGGTACATCATTACTTAAAAAGTCGAAAGTCAAATTTAAAAAGATTATGCAAAAATTTAGCTGCCGGACTCCCTAGGCCTTTTTTTAAGTAGGAATTCAAGAGGAAGTGGGTCATTAAAAAAAATTCACTCACCAGATTAAAAGTTGATAAATTTTTTGGGGGATATTTTTCTAAAATTTGGTATTCATTTCTGAAAAAAATTCACCAGATTAAAAGTTGATAAATCTTTTGAGGGATATTTTTCTAAAATTAGGTATCCATTTCTGCATTCAGAAATGGATTTTGAACAACAAAAAATAGTCATTTGTGTAAATTTATATCGCCAAATTCCTACCAAAAAAGTCATTTGGTAGAACAACTAAACAACATCATTCTTATAATTAACAACACCATTTTTATAATTGAAATCCGCAGTCTCACACTATAAATTAACAATAACTAGTGGGCTGCTTAGCATTCAATGCTACCATGACTAATGTATATATGTTCAAATTACTTGCTTCAGATTCCTGTTACACAGCATTGAATGCTGTAGCAGGTAAATTATATGCTGTAAAATCTGATAGCAATTGGGATCAATTTAGATCCAACAACCTATAATCCACCTAGGCAACATTCAATATTGTATAACACTCTCGATATTGACAACCATAAACTACTTTCTATATCCTACAATTTTAAAATATCCTAAAATACATGATTTTCTAAAATATGTGATTTTAACGTCTCCCTAAAATTGATTTATTAATCCTCTTTTATTGTGCCGCATGCCCTTGGAATAAGGAGGACCGGACTTCAAATTTAAGAAGTCGGCTCCTTGCGATTCGTGTTGAATGTCTTTTCAGAGCTCAAACTTGATTCCCGACAATCGCACATGTGACAGACATAACCGAGCGGCGGCGGCAGAACCTCATCTTGAGTCTCCTCGAATCCATCTTTTGTTATTCGATCCATTGACGGCGGCCATTAAATCTAATGATTAATCCCTGCAACTCATCTTTAAATACGAATCTAACTCTCGAGTAATTACTTCATCTCTTCTTTCGCTGCTTACCCATCTTAGATTGTGAGACTTTGTATTGTAATTTCAGTTGGAATTAGGCATTAGCAGAGATGAAACCAGTTTTTGTTATTTGGGTGCTCTGTGTTATGTTAGTTTTACAGCAAAACACTTGTGCAGCTGTACGTTCTTCTCTAACGTCTCATACCAAAGGTTGTTTCCTATCCCTGGTTTACATATTTTCATTCAGGTTCCCCAATTGGGGCATTTTTCTATGCCTCAATCTCACAGTTGTTCCTTGCAGGTATCTTTGTGCAGGCCCATGGTCATCTAGGTTCACAGAATTACGAGGCTGCCAGAGATATAACGATATTAACCGATCAAGTATTTTCCCTTGTTCCCACGACAGCCATGAATATAGTTTTGTATATTTAATTCAATTCTGCTTATGATCACGGAAGAAGTGGTTTTGATTTCCTTGAAACTTAGGGTTAATGTTTCTGAGCAATTCATTGACTGCTGTTGCTTGGCATTTCTTGACAGACTGAAGGGAAACAGAAACAGAAACAGATTACGAAAGACAACAAGAAGTTGTATTCGTCCTTTCACGGTGGGAAATACATGGAAATAGAGCCAAGAGAATTGATTTATCATGTTGATTATCAAGATCCAACAACTCACCCAATTACTCCATCTGATGGATCATGGACTCCTTAATGGGTATAGCTTTCTGAACAATATATTCTGAGCGATATATGTCTATGTAGCAAAGTCGTCATGTTTATATTTCCAATTTGAAGAAGGTTAAAACACGCCAATGCTGGTAATTTTGTTCTCTGGTTCTTGCTGTTCTTTCTCCTTGCTTTGTAAATCCACTTCCACTGGTCTTGAACCCAAATGAATATTCCAATGGTTCAAAAAAAAAATTGCAGAGTATGTGGAGCATATATCATATAAATAGTCGTACTTCATTAAAAAAAATTCAATGTTCATGGTTATGATATCCATTTCCAATTAATAGTTTTAGAAATGTTTACTGTAAGCAGCAAATGATGTGAAAACTTGTTGGACGACAAAGTAGCCCATCGTTTATTTTTTATACTATACCAAGAGAACGGCTATTGACTTTTCCATCATAACTATTAAAAAAAGAATTTAAAATGATTTATAAATCTATAATTTACAATATTTAGTGTGTCATCTTACATATTTATCTTCATTGTTGATCGAGGGCCTTTTGGATTGCTATTTTCCATCAACTTCCATCATCAAATGTCTACACGAGAATTAGAGCTCATGTTCGCCACAAACATGAGAAGAATTTTATCTGGTTCGAAGCAGCAGATATTGGGCATAAACGTCGTGATAATGGTTCTTGCGTTCAAAAACTAATATCCAGCACTTTGGATATGTATGGTTTGTATAGAATTCTTTTGAATTTGCAAGCGACAATGTGAAGAAGGTAAATAGAGTTTTTTATTTTTATTTTTTTTAACCATGGGAATTCGTTAGGTTTGATCTAAGCTAAGTCTAAGATGAAGCCTATTAGCTGCCACCCCAAGAGTATATCCAACAATTGGTGAGTCAAATATACCAATAACTTGTAACTTAGCAAGGGCCTAGGCGTCCCGGAGCCCATCGAATGAGGAATGCACCTCTATACCAATAAATTGTGACTTAGTAAGGGCCGAGGCGGTGTCCCAAACCCCATCGGATGAGGAGTGGACCTTTATTACCAATAACTTGTGACTTAGCAAGGCTCGAGGCGTTCGAAACTATATACCAATAACTTGTGACTTAGCAAGGGTCGAGGCGTCCCAAATCCCACTGGAGTGGACCTCTATCCCACGGGTTGTCTATCCTTCTAGCCTTATCACAACGGGCCAACATGTCCACTTTGAGGGAATTGAACCCGGGGGGAGAGGATAACAAACATGCTACCCAACCACTCGAGCTATCCGTACATCATTGCTTAAAGTTTATTGTGTCCAAATCCCACACCCCTCCAACACAAGTCATGTAATATTGGTCTAAACCCACCAACTTTGAGAAGAAAGCAATATGTTACCAAAGCTTTCATATCATGTTGTACAAGTGATGTAAAGTTATTCTCTGAGTGGCTAGACACTACTGCAATACAACAATCTAGGAACCTATTTTTGCCCCGGTTTATGCAAATTTGAAAATGGTTTTCTTGTTTTGAGTCCCACTGTGTCTTTCTTTTTGTGTGTCTTTAACGAATTTTACGTCTTATTTGCCTCCAAATTATGTTCATGTTTTTGTCCAAAATTCTATCATTTTTATTGTTCTACTTCTAGGTTGCATCTGGGCTTGTGTTGCATTTTGGTTTCAACATCTACTTTGTGTCCCATCATGTTTATATTGTGTTCTTTGTGTGTTAACTTTGGCTTCATTTTTTGTCACTTTAGTCTCCCATTTCTATATTCTCATTTCAATATTTTCAATAATTTATTTTGCACCAAATGAGTCAAGTTTATATGCAAGAGTTATGGTCTTTAAAAGCTGATTGTCTTTTTTCCAATTTAGCGTGAGTAACTCTTACCATTTTAGATTTCACTATTTTCACTTTGTTTTTAGTTTTGATGCATTTTGTAATAAACAAAGGCATGGACCTATTATGAGGGGCTTAGAGAATAGACAACAGTAGTGCCACATGTATCTCTTCTCAAAGATTGCATCGCTTTTGTGTGTGTGTGTGTCACTTGATAGGGCGTGTGTTGCTTATGCGGGTGTGTGTTAGTGAATTTCTTACATGGATGTGTGAGTATGTCATGCATGTAGATGTGTAAGTGCATCACTTATGTGGTTGTGTGGGTTAAGTGTATGAGTGTGTTTCTTATGTCTAAGGGCATCACTTATGTGTGTGAGTAGGTAGTTTATATAGATGTGTGGATTAGGTGTTAGTGTGTCACTTATATGTAGTTGCATTTCTCATATAAACATAGATAACTCACTCGATGCACATAAGAGACAACATTCACATTCAAATGATGTAGTCACACATTTAAGTGTTGCTTATGTGTGGGTCTCTTGCTCACAAACATATAATAAATGCACTCACATAAAAATGACTCACTCCAACATAAGAGACACATTCACACATAAGTGATGCAATCACATGCTCACACACATATAGGAGAGACAATTGCACATAGTATGCATGTGTGTGAGTCTGTCACTTATGTGAGTAAGTGTGTCACATATGTGCTCTTTTGTGTCTCTTATTAGTATGAGTGTGTTGCTTTTGTTGCTTATGTGTGAGTGTGATCTTATTTGGGTGTGTGGCTAGGTGCATAAGTCAAGTGTGGTTCTTATGTGTGAGTGTGCAGCATATGTGTATGAGTGCATTGCTTATGTGTGAGTGATTCGCTTAAGTGTATCTATTATCTACATGTGAGTGTGTCGCTTATGTGTGTAAGCCCTCATTTATGTGTGTGAGTGCATCGCTTATGTATGTCAATTATGTAAGTGTGTTAGCTACATGGATTAGTTCGCAACCGTTTGTCTAAATATTTCATATTTTTTTTTATTTTACCCAATTGCATTGTAGCATTGTAGATATCATCAAAGTCATAATTATCTTATAAAGCTCATCAAGAGTTTTCCAATGGTGCATATGTACCCAAAAAAGAGTTCATGTGTAATATTTATGATCTTGACAAGTTAATAAATGATTATGAACTGCATCATGATAAAACTCA
>JASDQU010735648.1:50539-74586 GCA_032191745.1 Picea mariana | reverse complement strand
TTTAAATACGAGTCCAACTCTCGAGTAGTTCAGCTCGTATCATTTATGCCTCTGTAAAACCTGTAGATTGGGAGACTTTGTATTGCAATTTTCGTTCTCGATTTTCAGTTGGAATTAAGCATTAGCAGAGATGAAAACATTTTCTGCTATTACCTATATTTGGGTGCTCTGCGGTATGTTAGTTTTACAGCAAAAAACTTGTGCAGCTGTACGTTTTTCTATAGCGTTTCATACCAGAGGTTGTTTCCTACCCCTGATTTACATGCTTTCAATCAGGTTCCCAATTGAAGAATTTTGTTATGTCGTGATCAATGCCTCAATCTCACCGTTGCTCTTTTCAGGTATCTTTGTGCAGGCCCATGATCATCTAGGTTCACAGAATTACGAGCCTGCCAGAGATATGACGATCTTAACAGATAAAGTATTTTCACTTGTTCTCAACAGCCATTAATATAGTTTTGTATATTTAATTTAATTCTGCTTATGATCAAGGAAGAAGTGGTTTTGATTTCCTTGAAACTTAGGGTTAATGTTTCTGAGGAAGAGTCATGGGCACAGTCGATGCTCAACTTACGTTGCTTGGCACTCCTTGACAGACTGAAATGAAACAAATTACCAGAGACAACTATCAGGTTTACTCTTCCGGATCTCGCGGTGGCAAATACAAGGAAATAGAGCGAAGAAAATCGGTTTATCATGTTGATTATGACGATCCAACAACTTACCCAACTACTCCATCTGATGCATCATGGCCTCCTTAATGGGTAAAGCTTTCTGAACAGTATAATGTAACATTTACATTCAAACGATATGTCTATTAAGCAAAATGGCATCGTCTGTATTTTGCAATTTGAAGAAAACGAGAACACCCAATACTGGTAGTGGTAATTGTGTTTTCGGTTCTCTTTCTCTTAGCTTTGTAAATCCACTGGTATGTGACCAATTGGAACTCGTGCAAAATGAAAATTCTAGCCATTGTATTTCTTTCAACAGGGCCGCAAGGAAAAGTTGAGTGTAATGTTAAAATTGTTTGTGCAATTTGTGGATTCTTTTTTTCTTTTTAAGAAATGATAATACTAACAAAAAGAAAAACAAAGAAATAGCTTGCAAGAAAAAATAGGTTTAAGCCCACATCTATACTTATAACTGTGTTAGGATTGTATCACGAACAGGAAAACGCAAACAGATACAAAGATTGAAAATGCATCATATACAGATGTGTCAACAGATGTCATACCTATGAGAATGAAAAATCAATATTTTACTTTCTTTTGTGTTGAATGCATGCCTAGAACAGGATTTATTCAAGATATCAATAAACAAGAGCAATAGTACACAGTGTTTCATTGTGGGCAGATTATAGTCACGATTTTTTGACGGACGTTATAAGCTACAGTACATTTCAATGGGGGCAGATTATAGTTACCATTTTCTGCGGGATGTTATAAGTTACAGTAGAGTAAATTTTTCATGGACAATGTAGGGAGAGGACTATCTAATAAAAAGGTGAATAAATCAAAGCATCAATATTATAGAACAGTAATTTGGTATGATACATATAATCTAATATTCACTTAAAAATAGAGATTTTATGTTAACAGAATATAATTATTTCAATGGAGATAATAATTTCAATTTCACTATATACAATTGCAAGAACCAACAAATATATCTTACATAAATTAGAAACCTGTTTCAATAATTGAATCACTTTTTTTGTTCCCTGTACATGCTTGAAGATGAAAAGGAATTGAAAGCCTAGAAAAATGAAACAGTGTAAGGAGCTCGTAAAAATGTATAAGGTTAATATTTCCTTAAGATGGAAGTAAAAATGTATAAGGTTAATATTTCCTTAAGATGGAAGTTGGTTTGTGCTTGAAGATGAAAAGGAATTGAAATCCTGGAAAAATGGAACATTGAAAAGAGGTTGTAAAAATGTAAAAGGTTAGGTTAATATTTCCTTAATATGGAAGTTGATAGGAGAACTAAGATGAAGATCATCCCAAGGACTATGAAAAGAAGTCATGGTCTTTATGGTATCTATTATTATGGAAGATCATGGCTAACAAGAAGGAGTACATTCACACGATGAAGATCATCCCAAGGACTATGAAAAAAAGTCATGGTCTTTATGGTATCTATTATTATGGAAGATCATGGCCAAAGAGAAGGAGTACATTCACACGATGAAGAAATTAAGATGAAGATCATCCCAAGGACTATTATTATGGAAGATCATGGCCAAAGAGAACGAGTACATTCACACGATGGAGAAATTAAAATGAAGATCATCCCAAGGACTTTGAAAAGAAGTCATGGTTTTTATGGTATCTATTATTATGAAATATCATGGCCAAAGAAAAGGAGTACATTCACACGAGGAAGAAATTAGATCATTTATCATCTCCCAGGGAAAAGGTACATCCTTCCTCTCTAATCCTATGTCTATCAAAGGCTAACGAGAGACTGCATAAATGGTGGAGGTGGCCATACGATTTGCTTACAAGGAAGCTTTGTCCAACCCAACAATTAGGAATGGACAGGTCACCCAATCCTGGAAACTGAAGAGGTTCAAGGAAGAGGAGTTTTAGCACAAGAAGAAATGTGTTAATGCAAAAGAGAGGGTTGTTGGAATAGTATAAACTCTTGTGAGGTCATATGATTAGGTGAAAGGGTCTTCATATCTTCAAGATCGGGGTAACATAATGATCCTCAGCACAAATTGCAAAGGATGTTTTAGCTAATGCCTATTTTTAAGTTGTGTTTGCTTCTTGTTGGCATTTTCATTACCCATAGCATTTTTGGGTTGTGTTTTCTTATTCTTCTATTTCTTAGCCTTCGTCTTCGTTTTCTTAGATGGTTCTTGATTACTAAGACTTTGTCTTCGTCTTCTTGGATGGTTCTTGATTACTAGGTTGATGAGACCAAGTTAACATGTTGCAAACGAAAGAGGTGAGGATTGGTACGATGTGAAGTGTACACACAAATTGTAGGTCTAAAGGCCAAGTTTGGGAGGTTCATGGTAACCATGATAGGTGCCCCAACACCTCTAAGTAGTGGAAGGTTAGTATTCCTTGAATTACCAACCATGCTATATTATGAGAGGTTGCTACAAAGGTTCCTATAAAGAAGAACAAAGGTTCCTATAAAGGAGAACAATGATCAAGCTCAAGAAACAAGGGAACTTCTAGGAGAAAATGAAACCAATATTTCACATGGGTTAATTCAAATCAATGAATTAATTAGTGATTAATCTCATGGTTCCTAAGAATCTATGCAATAGCAATCAACTAACCCTATACATGATCAAGTCTTAAGAAGACATCTCAAGGTTGTTTTAAGATATGTCACTTAATGAATATTGCATGGCATCATGAACCAACAAACATAGAGATGTTGTCACTTAATAGAGCGTGTACTCATGATGTGTGTATTGCAGAAAATAAATGCGAAAGTAAACATTCAAAAGGAAAATCTATGTGTGTAGTGTAGAAAATAAATGCAAAAGTAAACATTGAAAAGGAAAATCTATTCCAAATAAATTGACAATTTCTTCACTTTTCTCTTACTTTCTTTATTGCAAATTCAAAAACAGAAAAGCAACAAATGGCACAAATAGCAAAGTACAAATCTATTCTAAAAAAAAAGAAAAAAAATCCTTTATAAAATTTGTTGTGTGCATGTTTTCCTAGAACAATTGCACCCAAGGCAAGTTTGGCACAAGTTTCCTTCATGATTCTCACACCTAAGGCATGGGAAAGTCAAAAATAGAAATGCACATGGAGAGAAAAATCCCCAAAAAATAAAAAGGTGAGATAGGGAACATGGGTACAACATTGTGCTACAACGGATTTGAGATGGACAAAGACAATAAACAAAAAACCAAAGAGCAGATTTCACAAGAGAGCCTAAACCATTCTAAGTGGAGACTGAAAATTGAAAGAAGCTCCTCCTTGGTGGATTTGCCATTTTGTTAATGAGATTTTTCACATTGGTGCATTACTTAATCCCCACTAACTAATTGAAAGGCTAGTGATAGAAAAAATAAGTTTTACTTCACTAAGTTAAGTAAGCAAGAAGCTCCATACAAAATAGACTACATAACAATGCACTTTAGAAATCAGAGTACTTGGTACATGCAAGTGAAAGTCCCATAATAGCAAGACCAAATGAGTTTTTTGAGTGACGAGACAAACCAAACCAAGAAAACAGATAAGAGGAGGCAAGAAGAAAAAGGGTACATGATAAGCTTTGCATAGGAGGGCAAGTTGTGCCAAATTGAGATGATACGAGTTATCATAATTTATGTCTCGTGAATTTGGGGTTTCCAAGATAAGTATCAAGACAACATGAAATGTATTCAATAAATAAAGGAGCGACGAGAGGAACCAGCCATGAAACGAATGAATTATGAACCTAAAACATGCACATAAACAACACACTAATCCATGCAAATGAAGCACCTAACCCACATGCATAAATGATGCACCCAACCCACACAAATGTGTGACACACTTAACCCACATATATAAATGACATCTAACCTCCACACATAAACGATGCGCCCAACCCACACACACAATTGATGGACCTAACAAGTACATATACAACACARATTAAATGACACACCTAAATCGCAAACATAAATGWTGCACCYAACCCACACACATTAATAACACATCTAACCAAGGCACCTATCCCATGTCACACATAAGTGACATACATAAATGGCGTACATAACCCATGCACATAAGCAMTGAATCACCCTCACACACACAYAACCCATGCACATAAGTAWTACACCTAAATCATGCATAGCATGATAGTAAAAACTAGAAATATAGGATATAGATAACAACYTATTGATGGGGGGGGATTCCCATCACCAACAACAAGAGTTCTCCCAAAGAAAATGTCCCAATTAGATTTTAACATGTTTGGTGTAGGGAAAMCATTTGGATTATGGCTTGGCAACCATTATTGATTTAGGGTTTTACTGGTTGTAGCTTAATCRGCCATTTTGGGTTTTCAAAATAAATRAATGAAAGTGCAAATACAAATGAAAATGAAAAATGTGAATACAAATGCAAGTGCCTAGGCTTATCTAACTGAACAATAAAGGAACAAATCCAATAAAAATACATGCAAGTAGTAAAAGAAATTAGTTCACATAATAATTTATTGTTACATACATTCTAAAACACTAACAACTTGCCAAAGAACGTTGCAAACAAAACTAAAAGTGATAGCTTTGTACCAAACCAACAAAAATACATGTACGATGAGGAATAACATGTACGATGAGCGAGAATAATCTACAACAAAAAATAGTATTCCCACAACCTTCCAATGCACCTATGAACAACAAGAATAGTGTATACTTGAATCATAGTTATAGCAGAATTCTCTAATAGCAGTCTTGGCTAGAAATGCCTTCTGTCATTAATAAATAAATATAGTTTACAGTAGAAAGGGAAGAGTCAATAGTGGCCTCTTCTTCTCCAAAGCCAAGCCTCTATTAAAAGGGAGAAAAGGTCATTTTCCATTGATTTCATTACATTTATAGCAATTATGTCAATAACCACATTTTCTTAATTTTCTTGCCATGTAGTAATTTAGGTTTTTATTTTAATGAATTTGCTCTCCTTTATTTTTTTAAAGGTACATGAGCTACATATCACAGGGAGTCTCTTTCTACAATTTTTCATTCCAATTTAATACATGATTGCCCTTGTTGTCGCGCAGTTGTAAAACCCTAGGTTCAAGTTATCTAACCAACAAACCCTATAGACACCGACCCTTTCGGCATCACCTGCATGCAAGTGAAGTCTCACCCGAGGCATCTATTGGGGCTGCAGGAACCAAATTTTTGCAGGTATGAGGGGATGTAAGGCCATTAACATGTTCATTCTTACTTATTTTCCGTGTGCATCATATTCTTTGTCCCTTCTCACTTGATTAATTAGTAACTTTAATTATGTAGCCTCATTGTGACACATATTGCAACATAAACTATTCACTGTAACATTTATCTTTACTTCGCATCACTCATCTACTACACAGATCTAGATCTAGTTATGCATAAGCAGAACATTCATGAACAATCACATGAAAAGACATTCAGACACAAAGTTTAACATGGTTCACCCAAACTTTGGGTTACGTCCACAATGATTGGCTTCTTTATTATTCTTTCTACAATTCATCTCAGGCTTATGCACTGCGCTTACAATAGATACATCATGATGTACTTCTCCATCTTTCCTAGCCGCTCTACAGTGCAAGCCTCTCTCTGCAAAACTCTCCCTAAACCTTCAGACATAGACTCTCTCTCATTCTCAGTCCATTTTCTCAGTATCAACAACCTATTCTGTCATTCTTGGTGAACCCCAATCTTTCCTACCCATTACATATTTATACATAGAATTTAGGGCTCAAAACCATATTTTCTTATCCCAAAACCCTGTGACAACTCATGGTTACAACCATAACAACTCATTATTTGGGCGTGTTTTTCCTATCTTTGCGCCGACATGCTGCTTTTGTGCTCCCGACTGTTGTTCCTCCTGCTTTTGTGTGTCTACCTGCTTTTGCATGTCTAGTTGTTGTCCTTCCTCCTTTTGTGTGCGCCCTCATTCTTCGTTCTTCGAACTACCTGTCCAACAGCCCTTTACAAACATTAATGTTTTGATTGGACATACATTCGAATCATGGAGGAGTGGTAACCCTAGCTTGTGATTGACTGAGAATGTACAATGAAGGACTCAGAAGGATGGATATTCAATCATCATTATGAATCCCTCGATCACCAATGATATGGTATCACCCATGTAATATTTTTCCACTACATCCACCTTATTGATCTCCAATAAAGGGAATAGGTACAAAGGTTCCAACAAGGTCATAACCATTGGCACTACATCCATCAACCACCATATGAATACCCAACATAAGAATCCCAACAAGGTTATTCATTTTCCCCTCTTGACCTCATAGTCCTCAATTTTCACAAATTTGAGTCAATACTAAAAACACACAATAGACCCCAAAACTATGGATATTTTCTTCTTGGTCATTCTCCTTGTTCTTTTCCAAGCAACTATAGTCGATTTTTTCCCTAATTCCAAAATTAGTCATTAACCTAAGGGCCACATACCATGGCTTGGCTCCTAAGAACCATCCTTGTTATACTAGAACATGGCCATGACCCCTAGATGCAAATTTTAGCAAGCCTAAGACTCTAGATTTTAACTTTGAAATGTGATCTAGGACATGAGAACCATCCTTCGTGTGATGGCTTAAGGCCTCTAACATGGCCCATGAACCTCGAAGGAAAATGTTGTGGCCTAACTCCCTCTCTCTTAACCTTGAATATTGGCTTTGATCATGATAAGCATCCTTGGTGTTCCAAACCTTGAAATGTCCACCATCTTGCTCATATATAGCCAAATATTCTCTATGTAGGGCCTATGTGGTGGGATGGGGCCACACACACAATTGATGAACCCCATAGACAAATGTTAAAGCCTAAGACCCTATCCTTTTACTAATGTTTCCCCCTTGTCCCCAAGAACCATCCTTAGCGTACCAAGCCTCAAAATGACTAACATATAGATCTCACATGCCAAAGGTTCCTTACTTAGTGAATTTGTGATCACTTTGGAGCCCACACATGTCCCATGATATCCAAAGTAAATTTCATGGCCCAAGAGCTTGGCTTTTGTTTGTAGACCATGGCATGGGCATAAAGAACCATCCATGTTTTGTTAGTCCTCAAAATGTCAACACATCTCACTTGTAGGCTAAATTTTCCCTATGCAAGGCATATGTGGTATCTTAGGGAACCAAGTGTGACCCTTATCCCTAAAGGCAATTGTATGGTACTCAAGTTGTCAAACTTAAATCATGGCATAGCCTCTCATAACCATCCATTGTGTTATAAATCTTGAAATGATCAAAGATTCTACATTTAGCTCATGAATGATGGCTTGGGGCCTTTTGCATGGCCCATGAGCCCCAAAAGTAAATGTTTTGGCCTAACACGTTGTCTTTTGACTCTCGACCATGGATTTGGTTATGAAAACCATCCCTCATATGACATACATCAAAATGGAAACCATATCTCTCTTTTATGCCCAAGATTCCCTATGTAGCGCATGTGTGGAAACCTTAGGCCCCACACATGACCTATGAACCTTAAAGATAAATTTTATGTTCCCAAACCCTATGTTTTTTCCTCATATGATGCCCTTATCACTAAAAACCATTCCTAGTGTGCTAAACCTTGAAATGCTAACCATATCCCAATTGCATACCAAACATTCTCTATGTACAGCCTATGTGCATGGCCATGAGCTTAGTTATAGCTTAAGACCATAAGTTTTAGTATCAAACCATGGTCTTGTTCACAAGAACCATCCCTATTGATTGAAATCTTTGAATTGTCACCATATCCCACTTGTAGGCTAGAGGTAACCCGATAAACTGAGTTCAACCCACTAAATTAGCTTAGGTGTGTCACTTATGTGAAACACTTAGATGCATATGCCACTCAAGCCAATAATATAACCTACATAGCTAACGCAACAAACCTAATGCACATCAAACCCACCCCAACTATCTATTGGTCTACACAAGTAAATGACAAGGCCAATGGGGGAATGGGCACCCTCACATTTAAAACAATGCACTTAAATTATTAAGACATGAGAATCTTCAAACTTGTATAGATTCCTCCTACAAAGAGTTGAAGTAGGTTCAAAATACCTCTTACACTTACTAATAAGCATCACAAAGAGGCAATACAATTCCATTATAATCCCTCTTAAAGGTCTCCATCATAATCTAGGCATCAATCCTTGTTTAATATGTTGAATAGTGAGGAATCTAAGTATTGGGGACAAATGTGTCAAGGGAAATGGAATCATCAACAATAAGTGTTCAAATGGATTAAGATGGAGTATCCGAACAAACAAATGATGAGAAAAAATGGAAATGGACCAATATGGGAACATGGAAAATTGCACGTGATGTCAGTACCAAAGTGATAAGGGGGGATGTTATACAACTACCAACATAATAACAACTTAGTTAATATGAAAATAAAAAGTAGCCATGCCATGTTGCCAACTAAGTTGAGATAAATTAAAATGAGGTGATCCAAATCTTAATGAGTCAATAAGTTTTATCTTAAAGAATAAAAAATTATAATTTTCCTTTAAGCTCAAAATCTATGATAATTATGTCGGTATACAATAATAATATACCATATACTATGGGTGTCACTGATACATATTGGGCCTTTAAGGGTGCTTTATTTTTGTCACCAAAAGTAGTAATCCATAACCTCTAATGCTTGATGCACTAACATGTATAACTTGCTAATGAATTTAACCTCTATCATACAGTAACCCTTAATCACTCATCGCTAACCACTATCACATTGATGCCTAGCCCCTAACTCACTGACCCCTAACACTAATTTTTTTCCAAATTCCCAAATTCCAAACTAACCTATAACCCTTTAATTAGTAACCCCTAATCCATAAATTTTATAATTTTATGATGTCTCAACTAATGAATCAATTGATCCATTAATGGAGAACATTGTCACCAATCTAACAAGAACTCTAGTGCTAAAAAACCATATTTTTGCATCAAAAATATTAAAATCGACCCCTAAATTGAAAAGTGGTTCCACCAGTGGCACCCTTTTTTTTCAGGGTTAAAATTACAACCTTTTGCGACCATAGCTTGTAATATTGCTAACCAAAACCTTAAAATCAACCCCCAAATCAAAAAGTGGTTCTACCAGTAGCACCTCTTTATCTTTTTTAAGTTAAAATTATAACTTGTTTAAAACCATGGCCTTAACGTCCCTAAGGTGTAGGACAGTCGGGGACGGAGTGTGTTGTTAAGGCGCTCTGTGATGTTAAAGTCACCGGTTCGAAACCTACAGGGACAAAAAATCCAGCCATGTTAAGGGTTGGTGTGGCTCAGACCGAGTGCAATCCCCGAGTGATTTTGACGGCTTAGATGCCCCTGAGTCACGGTTTCTTAGCCACAGGTTAGTCCCACATGTCACGAACAAACTAACAAACAAAAAAAAAAACATGGCCTTAACAACCAATATTGTTGCAACTAAAATCTTAAAATCAACCCCTCAAATCAAAAAGCAGTTTTATGAATATCTTCATTTTTTTTTTGGAAGAAAAAAATTACTATTTGTTTGAAACCATGACCTTAACAACCAATACCATTGTGACCAAAATCTCAAAATCAACCCGTGAATCAAAAGTAGTGCTCTTTTTATTTTAGACTTAAAATTACAATATTGTTGAAGCTATGGCCTAAAAAATTGTCATTGTTATGATCAAAATTGTCCCACTCACCCCACTCCACCATCATCCTTCTTTAAAAATTATATATATATGAAAAACAAAAAAATTAAAACAACTTCAAAAAATAAAAAAAAATAAAAAAATCTAAAAACTATAAATTATAAATATTATAAATCAATTAAAACAAATTTAAAAATATTAAAAAAACTTAAAAAAAAATATATATATATATATATATATATATATATATATATATATATATATTTTAAAAAAATACTTTTAAAAAACATAATATAAAAAAGTATAAGTTGAAAAGGGTAAAAGGGAGAGGGGGCAACTCTCAAAATCGCCCCTTCCCACGTTATAATGTGTTTACATATAAAAATATTATAACATGGGGAGGGGCGATTCTGAGGTTTACCTCTTTTATTTTTTTTTCACCGAAACATAAAGAAGTGTTTTTTATATATTAAAGGGCGGTTGTAGCTCATACATACATCAAAAAATTTCAAAAAGATTATTTTGCATACTCACATTTTTTATACATAATATACTATCTTCAAACATAGATTCTACCAATATTCCAAGTGATTCCACAAGTAGTTACTTTAACATATAGTTACTTTAACATATTGTCCTAAAATATGAACAAATTTTTAAAAACATTCATGAAGTTAAGGTTGAATTTTTCCATGTTTTTCTTTTCCTCCGTCCAAATGAGGAGGGTTTTGTTCCTCAATGTCTATTGGATCCATGTTTTGACTCACAGTTTCGTCCTCCCTTGTTCCATGAATTCTAGATCCCAGATTGTTAGAAGCTAAAGAGAATGCTTCTAATTGCGTTATTGCTACCAATGTAAGCAGGTTGTTGCATTCCACTTCCAATGGATCAATTATTTGCTCCTACGGGAGGATGAGGGCCACGACATTAGTGTTATGTGAGTTGATTGTTTGTTCGATTTCTTCCATTTTTGCTGATATTAGCATTATAGCCCTATTGTTAGCTTGAATGACTTCCTCATGCCTCCACAAGACCATTCGAATTTCTTTGAGATCAAGGTTGTCCATTATGCTAATACGAAGAAAAAATCTTAAGCATTGTTGATGTTTGGATCAGTGAAGATCAACGCAACACCTCATGAGGATATGAATCCCCATGTGTTTTTATAGAGGTGGCACTCCTCTTTGGTTGAAAGATATATCTTGAATATCTTGGATTAAGGAGAATGCTAGATAGCAAACCCTAAGTCTTTATTGTTTCATATATATATGAAATGGTTCTTTAATAACCTAATTTTGATCTTTGTGTGCAACAAGTAGCTTCTTTACAATAAAAATATTGAAGGAAAGCTTCAATATCAAAATATATACATACTCAACACCATTTATGCAACCCTCTAAATCACATACAAATAGAGGATACCTCCATATCTTCTCACAAGAAAAGGAAGAAATAGTTTTGATCATTTCATAGAACTTTAAAAGAGTTATGCATTCATAACTAAAAGAATTTGATGGGAATACTTCAAAAATCTCACACTCAGAAATCTCAAGATCTGAGAAATCATTAAAGTAAAACCACGAAGTAGTTCTTTGTGGAGTTTTAGTCATAAAAGTTATTCAACAATACACAAAATCTTTGCAAACCAATTGACTAGTGACTTAGAAACAAAGCTTGTTTAACAAAGACCAAACTCCCATGAATCAAATAGAAAATCATGGCCTACATCTGACATTCAAAAATATGGTTGTAAATACTCCATAATCATATAAGAAAAATCTTGGAAAATTACAAGACAAAAACTCAAGAACTCAACCTTATGTTCAGTTCAAAAATATGAACAAAAATCCTGGAGAAAATGTTGTAGAAGAATAAGAAGAATGGAGAATATGGAGATCTATGTTTTGTTACATAAGCTTGGCTGCATTATTATAGCTTGACCTTTTTGTTCTGATCTTTTGCTCTGATAAGGAAACCTTCTCTCACCCTTTGATGAAACTCTTTCTTGCTTTTTAAAACCAACTCTTCTAACTTCTTGAGTAGTTAGAGCTTTCTCTTTATTGGAATAAAAAAATTAACTAATACTTCGTTGAACTCTCATTAATGACTCTATGTCATTAAAATTCGTGTTTTGAAGTGGGCCCCTTTGGTCCTTAAAAAAAATTAAATAAACTTTTATTTTCCAAAATTTTTAATTGACTGTCTATTTTAAAGTGAACTGTGTTTTTATTTTTTGAGTTTAATGTTTATCCTTTCAGACATGAAAACTAATTTATATGTAATATTCTTCATATCAGCTTTCCAACGAGTCCTCTTGGGTGATATTTTGATTTTTGTATCTCAAGATATGAGCTCGTGAAGTCGAGGTACCAAGCAGATCATTTATAAGCAAAGCATAAAAATATTGTTGACTGTTTTTTCAATTTCTGAGAAAATTCTATCAAATTTCAGCCCTTGAAACATGTTCCAACATCTTCCTCGTCGAATTACCGTTCCAACGAGGTATATTTTTTCCAAATCTGTTGCCCAGATCTCAAGATATGGCCTCTAGAACATTAAGACTCGGCAATCGTTGATTAATTTTCATGGGTAAATCTTGGCCCTTGTTCTTTATTCGTCTCCTCTTTTGAAAAAATCAACTTTTCTTCATAATGTATATGCCACATGCATGGGGATTTTTGATTTTGAAGTGTTTATAAGGTAAATTCAGCTATGCCTTTAATGTGAAGCACAAAGAGATTATGGAGACTTGGAGTTCAACCCCTTACAAAGTTAATTAAATAATTAAAAGTTTGATTGCCTAGTCATCCTCCAACAAGTGCCCAATCATCATCCAGTCAGCGATGAGTCAACATGAGTCACCGATGTGTCAGCATTATACATCATCTCCACATGTTGTTGTGTGATAGGTTACCACAAGCTTCCACATGTCATGGTTTCATCTGATGCCATGTGTCATTCTCCCATTGGTTAATAGAGTTTCCATGTGTCTTGAAATAACTAGTTGACAAATGGAGTAATTTCGATGGTTAATAATATAATGGCATAAACTTAGGATTAATTGGTTAAGTATTGGGAAAATGGGACGAAACAAGTGCCCAATCATCATCCAGTTAGTGATGAGTCAACATGAGTCAGTGATGTGTCAGAATTATACATCATCTCCACATGTCATTGTGTGATAGGTTACCACAAGCTTCCACATGTCATGGTTTCATCTGCTGCCATGTGTCATTCTCCCATTGGTTAATAGAGTTTCCATGTGTCCTGAAATAACTAGTTGACAAATGGAGTAATTTCGATGGTTAATAATATAATGGCAGAAACTTAGGATTCATTGGTTAAGTATTAGGAAAATGGGACGAGAGGGAGGTAAGTTGAGGGTAATGTAGGGGGAGGGGGGAAATGTAGGTGGAGGAGTGAGGGGGGTGAGGTGGGATGACGTAGGGGATAGGAGAAATTTAGGTATCAGAGTAAGTGGGTCGTGGGGATGGAGGGATAAGAGGGAGGGATATGCATCCAACCTCACGGATCCATGGTGGTGTGGAGTGAATGGAGGGGAGTGGGTTTAATGAAATGACTAAGTGATATGAAGCGGGCGGACATAGAGATAGAGGGATAAGGAGGTGAGGAAAGTGGGATTCCATCCGCCTAATGGAGGGAGGAAATATTCTAAGTATGGAGTAGGGGAAATAAAAGGAGATGAGAGTGGAGAGATAAAGAGGTGAGTAAGAGGGGTGGAAAATTGGGAAAAAAATCTAAGTGTTGGAAGAAGGGGGATTAAGGAAGGAGAGATAAGCAGGGGCTTGGAGAGATAAGGAGATTAAAAAAAATTCTAACTGTTGAATAGAGTGTAAGAGAGGAACAATAGAAGATCAAGAGAGGAGTGGTAAGGAAATAGAAAAAATATTCTATGGAATGGATATATTTCAAGAGACGCATGGATGTATTCCAAGAGAAAGCGGTTCCAAGAATTGGACATGGTTCCAAAAATTAGACATGGTTCTAAGAAATGGTGTGGTTCCATGATAATGATCATGGTTCCAAGAATTCTTTGTTCCAAGAAAAATTAGCTTTGTCGCATATTGAGGAAGCATTTTTTTACTAGTTAGACCAAAACCTAGATATCTTGAGCATATGAACTCGAATTTTGAATCCGAAAAATGTGTGACAAAGTTGAGACTAATGGCTATGCAATGAACTTATAAGAGTTCAAAAATTTTCTTATTCTAATGTCAATTTTTTTATTATTCTAGAAGAGGGAAAATAGAGGTGACCAATTTTTTATCAACAGATGGCTCCAACTACGAGACAGTGACCCCTATGGGTTGCTAAAAACACCAGAATTTGAAGACCAATTGCCTTCTCCATTGGGTTATGGAGTGATCTTAAAAATGGATTATTGTAATTCTTCCTCTATGGAGTTATCTTCAAACATCACCTCCACTTAGCAACTACTTTATTGCATAAAACTTTGACTGAAGAAGCAAACTATGTACAAAGAAAATCTACCTACCCTATCTTACTTGAAAGAAAGGTACACTTATAAGTATAGGTAGATTTCCAATGGAACCATTCAAGCATCCATCTGATCCTTGGAATGAATTTCAGAACTTTGGAACATATTGGGGCTTGTACCAATGAGTCAAGGGCACTCTTAATGTGTGATGGAGAAAAAATTGAACCAGATGTGCTCAAAATCTAATTGCATTGTTTGGCCAACAATGCTTTGGAAACATGATTCAATGAAATGATCCAAGTGGATATTGGTGGCCACCCACCTATTCCAACTGGCTCCTTGTGTCTATTTTTTTTTTCAGCGCGTTCTTATGTACTGCTTTGTAATTGTGGGTTCTACACTTCTGGGGTTGCCTGAAGCCCCATGCATCCTCCAGATGGATACGAGTGGCCTCTCACCTAATCCAACTAACTTATTTTGTATTTTTTCATGCCAGCACATCTTGTTATACTTCCAGGGCCGTTTCGGGGCCCTAAACGTTGGTTTTTTGGCTCGCCACAATCAATTGTAAATTGAGTCAAAGTTTAATGGAAAAATGTGTAGTTCTCTGAAAGACCTTTCTAATGAGCTATCACATGCCTAAAACAGAGGTCGTATGCAAAAGTTACGACCCTTGGAAGTTGAGGTACCAAATTACACCAACTTACCCATAGGTCCCACATGACTTTTGGCGTTTCACCTTATAGGGTTAGGTTTTTGGATGTCTAGGGTTTTGGCATTCATGAGTAATATCAAAAAGGCCTCTAGAACCTCATTGTAATCCATTTTTCTCAGACGGATGCACGTAGCAGCCACATCTCTTCTCAAAAATAGCTACCACCATTCAAGTAAGTGTTTCAGTACTTTAGTTTTACAGTTTCAGTCTATTTCACTATTTAATAGAAGATATTGTTCACTGGATATTTGTGTTATTCTTCATATCTTTGTGTTTATTTAGTTCAGTCTATTAATCATTTTGTTCCACTCCTAAATCCATATCAGTGGTATCAGAGCGGTCTGCTCTTCACTTATTTTTCTTTGTGCATGTTCCCGACAAGATCTCGGTACAAGAAGTTGGGACTCGAACCAATCGAGCCATTACAAGATCGGTCGCGTCGAGCCCGAAAAAAACCCATGAGGGACAAAAATAAATATAATGGAGCAGGAGATCATATTAAAATGTTGCTCAAGGAATCCCTCGCACGACAAAGGAAAGAAATGATGGACAACTTTGCACAGATCCTTTGACGGCTACCCACGGGAGAAGCATCTTCACCAAGAGGCCATGCAACCCCCTTCAAGGTACAGGTAAATTTTGATATTCCATTNTCTAAGAAAATGTCTATGGAGGAATATACAATGTTTTTGGTGGCCCCTAGATGGGATTCCTTCTGGGACGCCATTAAAGAACACTATTACCCTGTTGGAAGCTACAAGGACCAAAACACCAGATGGACCACCCTACGTCAAGAAAGGGACCAGACAGTACCATATTTCACCAATATTGTCCATACCCTACGCACCAAATTGGGTATCAAAGACTCTGAGCGTCATCTGGTGCTCAAATACTGCAGTTGTTTGCATAGATACATTCAAACAGAAATGGATTTCCTGGACATCGCCTCATTGGGCACGACTTATAGATACATTGTCAAGATCGAGCAGAAATTTAAGAAGAAAAGGTGAGAGTTTGGATCTGCAAACCCCTCACAGCCGAAGCAGGTCAAAGGTAGCCCCAACCCACAAAGAAAGGGACCAAGTTGAGATGGTCACCCTCAGGACAACCAGTTCAAGCCACAACACAAGAAGGGAAATGAGAAGACGAAGAAGGACATGGGAAAATGGTGTGATTACCATAAAATTCCTTGGCACAACACCGAAGAATGTCGCTCCAAGCAATCCCTCATGGTCAAGTTGAAGGCTTTTGATTCAGAGGTCGATTATGATTCCGAGTCAAATCTTGAAGGAGGGAAGCGGATTATTGATGATGAACCCAGTGCCACTGTCGCTACCACCAAAGTCTGGCCAAGCGAACTAGAAGAACCAGAGGAAGGGGAACGCCTCTTCCACTCGCAGATGTGGGTCAAGGGGGCTCCACTTCATTTCATTGTTGATAGCGGTAGTCGGAAGAACCTGATTTCAGCAAGGTCATCAAGCGGCTGGACCTGCCAACAACACCGCACCCGCATCCCTACACCATTGGTTGGCTTCGCCAAGGAAGAGATCTTTGTGTCATCCAACAGTGTCGTCTACCCTACTGCATCAAGCCTTTCAAATATGAGGTATTGTGTGATATTTCTCCCCTTGAAGCTTATGATGTTATTTTAGGACAACAATATTTGTGGAAGCGTCATGTTGTGTATGATTCTAGACCCCGCAGTGTTATTATTACTTTGGGTAGACAATTGTACAGGACCCTAGAGGTAGCGCTGCCTATTGTTATTTCTAAGCAATGCAGTAAGGTCATTTCACTGACTGGGAATTTCGTCTTCTTTGTGATCCATGCTCACAGTAAGCAGAAGATTGCTACCACATCCATGGCCTCTACACAACGCCTCTCTTTGCAGCAAAAGAAAGTGAACAGGATCGTGGAAGAATACAAAGACATCTTCTCATCACCTACAAGGGTACCGACGCACTGCTAAGTCAAGCATGCAATTGATCTGACCCCCGACACACCTCTACCTAATGGACCAGTCTATTGGCGCTCGTTGATGGAGAATGACGAAATCAGGCTTCAGATATGAGAGCTTCTTCAAAAGGGGCACATCAGACCCATCTCCTCCCCTTGCGGAAGCCCAATTGTACTGGTGCAGAAGAAGGACGAGACTTGGCGACTCTGCATTGATTACAGAGCCTTAAACAAAATTACAGTCAAGAACTGCTACCCCATTCCCAGGATTGATGACCTTCTTGACCAACTCAAGGGGGAAAAGTTCTTCAACAATATTGACCTGAATCTGACTACCACCAGGTTCCCATCGAACCAACTGATGTATGGAAGATAGCCTTCAAGTCTAAAGAAGGTCTCTATGAATGGCTAGTCATGCCCTTTGGATTAACAAATGCACCATCCATTTTCATGCATTTGATGGATGATGTATTGAGACCCTTCACCAACTCTTATGTGGTAATATATTTGGATGACATCCTCATCTTTAGCAGAACGTCGGAGGATCACATGCGACGTATTCAACAGGTTTTGAGCACTCTGTGATAGCACAAGCTTTATGCCAACTTGGAAAAATGTTCTTTTGGAATGAACAAGGTCCAATACTTGGGCTACATTGTTGATGAGCATGGGGTACATGTTGATCCTGCTAAGATCCAAGTCATCCATGACTGGCCAGTCCCAACCACACTAACTGATCTTCGAAGCTTTTTGGGACTAGCCAATTTCTATCAACGGTTCGTGTTAGGATTCTCCCATATTGCATGGGCCCTCAACCAGGTGACCAAGGGCAGTGGTAGGGCCAAGTTCGTGTGGGGGAAGGAGCAGCAATGAGCATTCTATGATCTAAAGCATCGCTTGTGCTCAGCTCCAGTACTCTCCTTGCCCGATCTGCAGCAACCATTCAAGATTGAGACTGATGCATCTGACTATGTTGTGGGAGCAGTTCTCACTCAGCATGGGCATCGGGTGGCATACCATAGTGAAACACTCTTCGATACTGTCTAGAAATAACCCACCTATGACAAGGAAATGTATTCAATTGTACAATCCTGTCATCAATGGAAACATTACATTCTGGGGAAAGAGACGATCATACACATTGATCACAAGCCTCGGTAGTTCATACAGACACAAGGGAAATTGCATAACGACCACCATCAGAAGTGGTCCACCTACTTGCAGTCGTTCCATCTCAACATAAAGTATAAGACAGGTATCTCCAATTGTGTTGTTGACTTCCTTAGTCAGCCTCCTATGGTTGCACTCACCACTGTGATCCATTCTTGTGGACATGAAGCATTTGAGTGGCCCCAACTTTATCAGCAAGATTTAAACTTCACCACCACCTATCACCTCTTGCGTACAGGAGAAATTGTCACTGATTTTCACATTTAGGACAGACTCTTATGCCACTTGGGCCATCTCTGTGTTCCTACAAGTGAGCATGCAAAGTTGATTTGGGAATCCCACTACAGTCAGGTGGCAGGACATTTTGGCGTGGAGAAAATTGTGGTTGTTCTTCAAAAACATTTTTATTAGCCAAAACTTCGACAAGACAAAAGCAAGTATATCAGAGTTTGCACTGCATGTGTCATTGCCAAGTCAACCATCAAGAAGCAAGTCTTATACACCCCTCTTCCTATTCCCGAGAATCCTTGGGAATCCATCTCAATGGATTACATGTCTGGCTTGTCATCCATCAAGCAAGGAAATGATTGTGTGTTTGTGGTCGTTGATCGATTTTCGAAGATGGCCATCCTCACATCCTGTAAGAAGAATGTCACAGTGGAAGATACTTTTAAGCTCCTCTTTGAACAAGTATGGGTCCACTTTGGGATACCACAGACCATCATCTTCGACCGAGATAGCAGGTTCCTCAACACCTTTTGGTCGAGTCTTTTGTCTTTGTTGGACACCAAGATCACAAAATCCACTGCTTTCCACCCCCAAACTGATGGCCAAACAGAGATCATCAATCGGATGATTGTGCACACCCTGTGCATGTACAATTCTAAGCATCCATGTACATGGGAAGAGAGTCTTCCATATGTCCAACACAGTTACAACAGGGCTCTCCATAGTTCCACCAACCATAGCCCATTTCAGGTGGGTCTTGGATTCCAACCCTTGGGACCCATTGATGTTGCACTTCCTCTTGCCACCGCACAGAAAGACTCTTCCCCTGATCAGTCTGCGATCGACAAAGCCACCAGATTCATTGAGAGGATTCAGCACATCCGCCAACAGGTCCAGGAGATTTTGCAAAAATCCAATGCTAAGTACAAGCAGCGCCATGATCAACATAGGGTACCACACCAGTTTCAGGTTGGCGACAAAGTCTGGTTGCATTTTTAGAAGGAGCGTCTCACTGGGCCCCATCGGAAGCTTCACCCACTTCATTATGGGCCCTACACTATCACCAAGGTTGTGTGTAGCAATGCTTTTGAGCTCCACACTCCACCTTTCTTTGGTCTACACCCAGTATTCAATGTGGACCTCCTTCGGCCATATTTTCCCCCATTATTGGACACCTCCGAGATCACAGAAATTTGAAGCCAAAAAATCTCAACCCTGACTGCATGGAACAAGCATCCACTGATCAGATAGTGGACACACAGGTCAAGGGCACTCGCCAGCAATGGATCCAGATTTATCGGGTTGTCAAGGCAGGGAAACTCCTACACCAAGGAAAGTGGCTCACCCGGGGCCAAACCCAACAGAATTTTCCTCATCTGATGGGGGAACTCAATGCAATGGAGACCATTGCTTCCTAAGGAGGGAGGATTGGTCCAGGTGGACATTGGTGGCCACCCACCTATTCCAACTGGCTCCCCGTGTCCCTTTTTTTTAGCATGTTCTTTTGTACTACTTTGTAATTATGGGTTTTACACTTCTGGGGATGTCTGAAGTCCCACACATCCTCCATATGGATACAGGTGGCCTCTTGCCTAATCCAACTATCTTATTTTGTATGTTTTCATGTCATCGCATCTTGTTGTACTTCCAGGGTCGTTTTGGGGCCCTAAACGTTGTTTTTTTTGCTCACCACAGTCAAACTATAGACGGAGCCAAAGTTTGATAGTGGAATATGTAGTTCTCTGAAAGACCTTTCCAACAAGCTATCGCGCGCCTAAAATGGAGGTCGTATGCAAAAGTTACGACCCTTGGAAGTTGAGGTACCAAATTACACCTACTTACCCATAGGGCCCACATGACTTTTGGCGTTTCACCTTCTAGGGTTAGGTTTTTGGATGTCTAGGGTTTTGGAATTCATGTGTAATATCAAAAAGGCCTCTGGAGCCTCATTGTAATCCATTTTTCTCAGATGGATGCACGTAGCAGCCACATCTCTTCTCAGAGATAGCTACCACCATTCGAACAAGTGTTTCAGTACTGCAGTTTTACAGTTTCAACCTATTTCATTATTTAATAGAAGATATTGTTCACTGGATATTTGTGTTATTCTTCATATCTCTATGTTTATTGTATTCAATATGTTAATCAGTTCATTCTGCTTCTAAATCTGGATCATGAAATCAACTATCGGTTGCTCAAGAGTGTCATTGTCGTTGATTTGATGAAGAATTTCCACTTTTAACATACTTTCATATTTCTCCTTATCACTGACCACATCCAAGATTTTTTATTTACTAGAGATGTATTGAAAACATTATTCATTTACGTAATGGAAATTTTTCTCATCATTGTTCTCAATATTCATTTCTTCCACCAATTCTTCTTGTTGTCAATGCTCTTGTGACTTTTCATCATCTGTTGCAAGGCCAAAATCTTCTTGTGCATTTGGTGGAGGTTCCTCGATTTCATTTTCAAATTTGTTGCTTGAAATATATTAATATAGAGTATATGAAAGACTGAAATCTTAAGTATCTTGCATCCATATGGGAAATGGTGGGTGGGAAAAAATTTCAGCAAATAAATATTCTAACATATCCCAACTAGTAATGGTCCCAGGCAACAATTAGTGGAGCCATTCAAGAGCATTCCTAAGAAGAGTTTGTAAAAATAATTGTCATGTAACATTGTCTTCAAGGAGATTCAAAACATCACATGTACATTTGAATCTAAACAAATGTTGTTTTGCATCCTCCAAAGTATTCCCAAAGAATGTAAAAAAAAAATCCATAGGAATATTGGGCATCTTAAAATTTATTTCTGACAGATTTAAAGGGAATCTATTTATTCGCCTCCTTCTTTGGGTACTTCTTCCTTTTGCTACATCTTTCAAAGACATTGATTGGATTGGTGGAGAAGGAAAAGGAACATCACAACATGAACGAAACTCTTCAAAGGATTCATAATATATACCTTCTTGACATTCTTGAATCTTTTCAATGGAATTGCCAGGGCATTTAAGAGTTTTTTCAATAGAATTTCCAAGGAGTTCATTCTCCCAAATCTTTGATTGTTCTTGACTCTTTTTCACTCATTCAAACATCTCTGAATGATCTTTTCATAAATCCCTTGCATCTAGAACAAGCAACAGTCTTCTTGAATTTTGTTTTCGAAACTTTGAACCAGGGAGACTATAGTCCTTCAATCAGATTTGAAACAAATCCTCAGATATCTTGAAAATAAATTGGTCTCTAGTATGGTTGCCAAAAATGTTGATGTTTGAATCGGTTAAGATCAAAACATTAACCTTATGAGGATATTAATCCCCCTACATTTTTATAGAGGTGGTACTCCTCTTTGGCTGAAAGATATATCTTGAATATCTTGGATTAAGGAGAATGCTAGATAGAAAATCCTAAGTCTTTATTGCTTCATATATATATATATATATATATATGAAATGGTTCTTTAATAACCTGATTTTGATCTTTGTGTGCAACAACTAGCTTCTTTACAATAAAAAGATTGAAGGAAGGCTTCAATATCAGAATATATACATACTCAACACCATTTATGCAACCCTCTAAATCACATACAAATAGAGTATGCATCCATATCTTCTCACAAGAAAAAGGAAGAAATAGTTTTGATCATTTCATAGAACTTGAAAAGAATTTTGCATTCATAACTGAAATAATTTGATGGGAATACTTCAAAAAGCTCACACTCGGAAATTCCAAGATCTTAGAAATCATTAAAGTAAAACCCCGAAGTAGCTCTTTGTGGATTTTTAGTCATAAAACGTATTCAACAATATACAAAATCTTTGCAAACCAATTGACTAGTGACTCAAAAATATGGTTGTAAATACTCCATGATCATATATTGAAAGTCTTGGAAGATTACAAGAGAAAAACTCAAGAACTCAGCCTTATGTTCAATTCAGAAATATGAACAAAAATTCTGGAGAAAATGATGTAGAAGAATAAGAAGAATGGAGAATATAGATATCTTTGTTTGTGGATCGTAAGCTTGGATAAATTCTTATGGTTGGGCCCTTCTGTTATGATCTTATGTTTTGATAATGCAAACTTTTCTCACCCTTTGATGAAACCATTTCTTGCTTTTTAAAATCGATTCTTCTAACTTCTTGAGTAGTTAGGGATTTCTCTTTCTTGGAATAAAAACTTTAATTAATGCTTCGTTTAACTCTCATTAATGACTCTATGTCATTAAAATTCATGTCTTGAAGTGGGCCCCTTTGGTCCTTTATAAACGTTTTTAAATAAACTTTTATTTTCCAAACATTTTAATTGACTGTCTCTTTTAAAGTAGACTGTGTTTTTTTATTTATTGAGTAAAATATTTGTCCTTTCATCCATGGAAAAAAGATTATATGTAATATTATTCATCTTATCTTTCCAACGAGTCCTCCTGGGAAACATTTCGACTTTTGGATCTCAAGATATGAGCTCGTGAAGTCAAGGTACCAAGCAGACTTATCAACAAAATATAAAAATATTGTTGATTGTTCTTTCAATTTCTGAGAAAATTCTGGCCAATTGCATCCCTTGAAACCTGGTCCATCATCTTCCTCGTCTAATTACCTTGTCAATGAGGTATAGTTTTTCCAAATTTTTCGCTTGGATCTCAAGGTATGGCCTCTGAAACATCAATGCTCGAGAGTCGTTGATTAATTTTCATGGGTCAATCCTTTCCCTTGATCTTAATTTGTCTCTTCTTTAGAAAAATTTGAATTTTATTCATAATGTATATCCCACATGCATGGGGATATTGGATTTTGAAGTGTTTATAATTTAAATTCAACCATGCCTTTAATATGAAGCACAAAGATATTATGGAGACTTGGAATTCGACCCCTTAGAAAATTAATTAAATAATTAAAATTTTGATTACACGGTCATCCTCCAACCTGTGCCTAGTCATCATCCAGTCAACGATGAGTAAGCATTCTACATCATCGCCACATTTCAGTGTGTGATAAGTTACCACGAGCTACCAAATGTCACCACGCTACCACATGGTTTCATCTGTTGCCATGTGTCATTCCCCATTGGTTAATAAAGTTTTCATGTGTCATGAAATAACTGGTTGATAAATGGATTAATTTCATTGGTTAATAATATAATGGGAGAAACTTAGGATTAATTGGTTAATTATT
>JASDQU010735648.1:29004-49689 GCA_032191745.1 Picea mariana | reverse complement strand
CACATGGTTTCATCTGTTGCCATGTGTCATTCCCCATTGGTTAATAAAGTTTTCATGTGTCATGAAATAACTGGTTGATAAATGGATTAATTTCATTGGTTAATAATATAATGGGAGAAACTTAGGATTAATTGGTTAATTATTTGGGAAAATGGGACAATAGGGGGGTAAGGTGATGGTAACGTAGGGGGAGGGGGGAAATGTAGGTGGCAGAGTGAGGGGGGTGAGGTAGGATGACGTAGGGGTGGGATAAATGTAGGTAGATGAGTAAGGGCGTCACGGGGATGGAGGGATATGCATCTAAGCTCACGGACCCGCGGTGGTGTGGAGAGAGTGGAGGGGAGAGGGTTTAATAAAATTACTCAATGATATGAAGCAGGCGAACGGAGAGATAGAGGGATAAGGAGGTGAGGGGAGTGGGAGTTCGTCCATCCTTCCAATGGAGGGAGGAAATTTTCTGAGTGTGGAGTAGGAGAAATAAAGGGAGAGGAGAGTGGAGAGATAAATAGGTGAAGAAGAGGGGTAGGAAAACTAGGAAAAAATCTCTAAGTGTTGGAAGAAGGGGGATTAAGGAAGGAGAGATAAGGAGATAAAAAATAATTCTAAGTGTTGAATAGATTGTACGAGAATAACAAGAGAAGAGCAAGACAGGAGTGGTAAGGAAATAGAAAAAAAATTCTAAGTGTGGAATGGATATATTTCAAGAGATGCATGGATGTATTCTAAGAGAAAGTGTGGTTTCAAGAATTGGACGTGGTTCCGAAAATTAGACATGGTTTCAAGAAATTGTGTGGTTCCATGAGAACGATCATGGTTCCAAGAATTCTTTGTTCCAAGAAAAAATAGATTTGTCGCATATTGAGGAAGCATTTTTTTGCCGGTTAGACCAAAGCCTGGATATCTTGAGCATACGAACTCAAATTTTGAATCAAAAAAATGTGGGACAAAGTTGAGACTAAGGGCTATGAAATGAACTTATAAGAGTTCAAAAATGTTTTTCTTTTGATGTCAATTTTTTTATTATTCTAGGAGCGGGAAAATAGAGGTGACTAATTTTTTATCAACAACTGGCTCCAACTACGGGACTATGACCCCCTGTGGGTTGCTAAAAACACTAGAATCTGAAGACCAACTGCCTTCTCCATTGGGCTATGGATTCATCTTAAAAATGGATTATTGTAATTCTTCCTCTATGGAGTTATCTTCAAACATCATCTCCACTTAGCGACTAATTTATTGCGTAAAACTTTGATTGAAGAAGAAAACTATGTACAAAGAAAATCTACCTACCCTATCTTACTTGAAAGAAAGGGACACGTTTAGGTATAGGTAAATTTCCGATGGATCCATTCAAGCATCCATCTGATCTGTGGAATGAACTCCAGAACTGTGGAACATATTGGGGCTTGTACTAATGAGTCAAGGGCACTCTCAATGCGTGTTGGAGATAAAAATGAACCAGATGTGCTCAAAATCTAATTGCATTGTTTTTCCAACAATGCTTTGGAACCATGATTCAATGAAATAAATTATTGGTTTCTCAAGAGTGTTGCTATCGTTGATTAGATGAAGAATTTCCAATTTTAACATACTTTCATCTTTCTCCTTATCACTGACCACATCCAAGATTTTTTATTTATCGGCGAGTATTGAAAACATTCTTCGTTTACGTAATGGAAATTTTGCTCATCATTGTTCTCAAGATTCATTTCTTCCACCAATTCTTCTTATTGTCGATGCTCTTGTGACTTTTCATCATCTGTTGCAAGGTTGAAATCTTCTTGTGCATTTGGTGGAGGTTCCTCGATTTATTTTCAAATTTGTTGCTTGAAAGATCTTCATATGGAGTATATGAAAGGCTGAAATCTTCATTATCTTACGTCCATATTGGAAAGGGTGGCTGGGAAAATGTTTCAGTAAATAAAGTTTCTAACGCATCCCAACTAGTAATGGTCCCAGGCAGCAATGAATGGAACCATTCAAGAGCATCCCAAGCAGAGTTTGTAAAAATAATCGGCATGTAACACTATCTTCGGTGAGATTGAAAACATCGCATGTACATTTGAATCTAAAAAAATGTTGCTTTGCATCCTCTGAAGTATTCCCAAATAATGTAGAAATTTTTTCATAGGAATATTGGACGTCTAAAAATCTACTTCTCGTAGATTTAAAAGGCCTCTATGTAGTCGCCTCCTTCTTTGGGTACTTCTCCCTTTTGTTGCATCTTTTAAATCCATTGATGGGCTTGGCGGAGAAAGTAGAGGAACATCACAGCATGAACGAAACTCTTCAAAGGAGTCATAATATATATCCTCTTGACATGCTTGACCAATGGAATTGTTGGGGATTTTTAAGAGTTCTTTCAATAGAATCGGCAAAGAGTTATTTCTCCTAAGTGTTTGATTGTTCTTGACTCTTTTTTAGGTCATTCAAACATCTATGAATAATATTTTCACAAATCCCTTGCATCTAGGTCAAGCAGCGGTCTTCTTGAATTTTCTTTTTGAAACTTTGAACGAGGGAGACTCCAGTCTTTTAGTCAAATCTAAAACAAAACCTTAGATATCTTGAAATAAATTGTTCCCCAGTATGGTTGCCAAAACTTTTGATGTTTGAATCAGTTAAGATCAAAACAATAACCTCACAAGGATATGAATCCCCACGCATTTTTATAGAGTTGGTACTCGTATTTTCTTGAAAGATATATCTTGAATATCTTGGATTAAGAAGAATGTTAGATAGAAAACCCTAAGTATTTATTGCCTCATATATATATGAAATGGTTCTTTAATAACCTGATTTTGATCTTTGTGTGCAACAAGTAGCTTCTTAACAATAAAAGGATTGAAGGAAGGCTTCAATATCATAATATATACATACGTAAACACCATTTATGCAACCCTCTAAATCACATACAAATAGAGGATACATCCATATCTTCTCACAAGAAGAAGGAAGAAACAGTTTTGATCATTTCATATAACTTTAAAAGAGTTCAGCAATCATAACTGAAATAATTTCGTGGGAATACTTCAAAAATATCACAATCATAAATCCCAATAGGAGAAATCATAAAGTAAAACCTCGAAGTAGTTCTTTGTGGAGTTTTAGTCATAAAAGTTATTCAACAATACACAAAATCTCTGCAAACCAATTGACTAGTGACTCAAAAACAAAGCTTGTTTAACAAAGTCTAAATTCCCATGGATCCAATAGACAATCGTGGCTTACATATTGCAGTCAAAAATATGGTTGTAAATACTCCATGATCATATAAGAAAACTCTTGGAAGATTACAAGATAAAAACTCAAGAACTCATCCTTATATTCAGCTCATAAATATGAACAAAAAGACTTGAGAAAATGATGTAGAAGAATAAGAAGAATGGAGAAGATGGAAATCTATGTTTGTTGATCAGAATCTTGGCTTCATTATGATAGTTGGACCCTTATGATTTTATCTTCTTCTCTGATAATGCAACCTTCTCTCACCCCTTGATGAAACCCTTTCTTGGCTTTTAAAATTGTCTCTTCTAATTTCTTGAGTAGTTAGGGATTTCTCTTTCTTGGAATAAAAACTTTAATTAATGCTTCATTGAAATCTCATTAATTACTTTGTGTCATTAAAATTTGTGTCTTGAAGTGGGCCCCTTTGGTCCTTAATAAAAAAATTTACATAATTTTTATTTTCCAAAATTGTTAATTGACTGCCTTTTTTTAAGTGGATTGTGTTTTTATTTTTTGAGTAAAATATTTGTCCTTTCGGCTATGGAAACCAATTCATATGTAATATTCATCATCTCTTTTTTCCATTGAGTCCTCCTAGATGAAATTTCAATTTATGGATCTCAATATAGAGCTCGTGAAGTCGAGGTACCAAGTAGATTTATTAGCGAAGCATAAACATATTGTTGATTGTTATTTCACTTTCTGAGAAAATTCTAGCCAATTTCAGCCCTTGAAACATGTTCTGTGATCTTCCTCATTGAATTGCCTTTCCAACGAGGTATAATTTGTCCAAATTTGTCGCTCGAATCTCAATATATGGCCTCCAGAACATTGGAACTCAACAGTCGTTAATTAATTTTCATGGGTCAATCCTGGCCCTTGATCTTAATTCGTCTCTTCCTTTGAAAAAATCAACTTTTATTCATAATGTATATCCCATATGCATGAGGATATTGGATTTTGAAGTGTTTATAATGTAAATTCAACCATGCCTTTAGTGTGAACTATAAAGAGATTATGGAGACTTGGAGTTCGACCCCTTAGAAAAGTAATTAAATAATTAAAACTTTGATTTCCCAGTCATCCTCCAATAGGTGCCCAATCAGTGATGAGTCGGCATGAGTTAGCAATGATTCGGCATTCTACATCATCATGTCATTGTGTGATAGTTTACCACGAGGTGTCACATGTCACCACGCGGTTGGTTTCCACATGTCATGGTTTCATCTGCTACCATGTGTCATTCTCCCAATTGTTAATAGAGTTTCCATTTGTCATGAAATAATCGGTTGAAAAGAGGATCAATTTCATTGGTTAATAATATAATGGGAGAAACTTAGGATTAATTGGTTAAGTATTGGGGAAATGGGACAAGAGGGGGGTAAGGTGAGGGTAGTGTAGGGGAAGGGGTAAAATGTAGATGGCGGGGTGAGGGGGTGGGGTAGGACGACGTGGGGGGAGGGGATGTAGGTAGTGGAGTAAGGGGGTCTCGGGGATGGAGGGATAAGAGGGAAGGATGCATCCAACCCCGTAGACCCACGTTGGTGTGGAGATATAGGAGGGGAGTGGGTTTAATAAAATGACTAAGTGATATGAAGCAGGCGAAGGGAGAGCTGGAGGGATAAGGATGTGAGGAGAGTGGGAGTCCATCTGTCGGATGGAGGGAGGTAATATTCTAAGTATGGAGTAGGGGAAATAAAGGGAGACAAGAGTGGAGAGATAAAGAGGGGTGGGAAATTTGGGGAAAAAATCTAAGTGATGGAAGAAGGTAGATTAAGGAAGGAGAGATATGGAGATAAAAAAAAACTTGTAAGTGTTGAATAGAGGTTAAGAGAGGAACAAGAGAAGAGTAAGAGAGGAGTGGTAGGGAAATAGAAAAAAAATTACAAGTGTGGAATGGATATATTTCAAGAGATGCATGGATGTATTCCAAGAGAAAGTGTGGTTCCAAGAATTGGGCGTGGTTCCGAAAATTAGACATGGTTCCAAGAAATGGTGTGGTTCCATGAGAATGATCATGGTTCCAAGAATTCTTTGTTCCAAGAAAAACTAGCTTTGTTGCATACTAAGGAAGCGTTTTTTGTTGGTTAGACCAAAACCTGGATATCTTGAGCATACAAACTTGGATTTTGAATCCGAAAAATGAAAGGAAAAACTAAGACTGAGGGATATGCAATGAACTTATAAGATTTCAAAACATTTCTTCTTTTGATGTCATTTTTTAATTATTCCAAGAAAGGGAAAATAGAGGTGACCATTTTTTTATCAACAACTGGCTCCAACTACGGGACAGTGACCCCTTATGGGTTGTTGAGAACACCAGAATCTAAAAACCAATTTTCTTCTCCATTGGGCTATGGATTCATCTTCAAAATGGATTCTTTTAATTATTCCTCTATGTACTTATCTTCAAACATCGCCTCCACTTAGTGACTGCTTTATTGCGCAAAACTTTGACTGAAGAAGCAAACTATCTACAAAGAAAATCTACCTACCCTATCTTACTTGAAATAAATGGACACTTTTAGGTATAGGTATATTTCCAATGGATCCATTCAAGCATCCATCTTATATGTGGAACGAACTCTAGAGCTGTGGAACATATTGGGGCTTGTACCAATGAGTCAGGGGCACTCTCAATGCGTGCTGGAGAAAAATTGAACCAGATGTGCTCAAAATCTGATTGCATTGTTTGGCCAACAATGCTTTGGAACCATGATTCAATGAAATCAACTCTTGGTTTCTCAAGAGTGATGCTATCGTTGATTAGATGAGGAATTTCCAATTTTAACATACTTTAATCTTTCTCCTTAGCACTGACCACACCAATATAATTATTTACTGGCAATGTCTTGAAAGCATTATTTGTGTACATGATACAAATTTTTCTCATCATTGTTCTCAAGATTCATTTCTTCCACCATTTTTTTTTTTGTTTTCGATGCTCTTGTGACTTTTCATCATTTGTTGCAAGGCTGAAATATTCTTGTGCATTTGGTGGAGGTTCCTCGATTTCATTTTAAAATTTTTTGCTTGAAAGATCTTCATATGGAGTATATGAAAGAACGAAATATTCATTATCTTGTGTCCATATGAGAAAGGGTTGGTGGGAAAACTTTTAAGAAAATAAAGTTTCTAACATGTCCCAACTTGTAATGGTCCCAGGCAGCAATGAATGGAACCATTCAAGAGCATTCCCAAGGAGAGTTTGTAACAATAATCGACATGTAACATTGTCTTCGGTGAGATTGAAAACATCACATGTACATTTGAATCTAAACAAATGTTGTTATGCATCCTCCGAAGTATTCCCAAAGAATGTAGAAAAATTTTCCATAGGAATATTGGGCATATGAAAATCTACTTCTAGCAGATTTAGAGGGCCTCTATGTAGTTGCCTCCTTCTTTGGGTACTTCTTCCTTTTGGTGCATCTTTCAACCATTAATGGGCTTGGTGGATAAGGCAAAGGAGCATCATTGCATGAACGAAACTCTTCAAATGAGTCATAATATATATCTTCTTGACATTCTTGAATCTTTCCAAAGGAATTGTCGGGGGTTTTAAGAGTTCTTTCAATAGGATCGTCAGGGAGTTTATTCTCCCAAGTCTTTGAATCTTCTTAACTCTTTTTGAGGTCATTCGAACATATTTGAATAATATTTTAATAAATCCCTTGTATCTAGAATAAGCAGCAGTATTCTTGAATTTTCTTTTTGAAACTTTGAACCAATGAGACGCTAGTCCTTCAATCATATCTGAAACAAATCCTCATATATCTTGAAAATAAATTGTTCCCCAGTATGGTCATCAAAAATGTTGATGTTTGAATCGGTTAAGATTGAAACAAAAACCTCATGAGGATATCAATCCCCCTGATTTTTTATAGAGGTGGTACTCCTCTTTGGATGAAAGATATATCTTGAATATATTAGATTAAGGAGAATGATAGATAGAAAACCCTAAGTCTTTATTGCTTCATATATATATGAAATGTTTCTTTAATAACCTGATTTTGATCTTTGTGTGCAACAAGTGGATTTTGAAGGAAAGCTTCAATATCAAAATATTTACATACTCAACACCATGTATGCAACCCTCTAAATCACATACGAATAGAAGATACATCCATATCTTCTCACAAGAAGAAGGAAGAAATATTTTTTATCATTTCATAGAACTTTAAAAGAGTTCTACATTCATAACTGAAAGAATTTGATGGGAATACTTCAAAAATATCACACTCAGAAATCCCAAGATTTGAGAAATCATAAAGTAAAACCCCTAAGTATTTCTTTGTGGAGTTTTAGTCATAAAAGTTATTCAACAATGCACAAAATCTCTTCAATCCAATTAACTAGTGACTCGAAAACAAAGCATGTTTAACAAACACTAAATTCCCATGAATTCAATAGACAATCTCGGCTTACATTTGACAGTCAAAAATATGGTTGTAAATACTTCATGATCATATAAGATGAGTCTTGGAAGATTACAAGAAAAAAAACTCAAGAACTCATTCTTATGTACAGTTCAGAAATTTGAACAAAAAGCCTTGAGAAAATGATGTAGAAGAATAAGAATAATGGAGAAGATGGAGATCTATGTTTGTTAATCAGAATCTTGGCTTCACTTAGATGTATGGGCCCTTTTGTTTAGATCTTCTTCTCTGATAATGCAACCTTCTCTCACCCTTTGATGAAACCATTTCTTGCTTTTTAAAACCAGCTCTTCTAAATTCTTAAATCTTAAGTACTTAGGGATTTCTCTTTATTGGAATAAAAACTTTAATTAATGCTACATTTAAATGTAATTAATGAATCTATGTCATTAAAATTTGTGTCTTGAAGTGGGCCCCTTTGGTACTTAATAAAAAAATTTAAATAATTTTTTATTTTCCAAAAATTTTAATTTACTGTCTTTTTTAAAGTGGACTGTGTTTTTATTTTTTGAGTAAAGTATTTGTTCTTTTAGCCATGGAAATAAATTCATATGTAATATCCATCATCTCATATTTTCAACGAGTCCTCCTGGGTGAGATTTCGATTTATGGATCTCAATATATGAGCTCATGAAGTTGAGGTACAAAGCAGATTTATCAGCAAAGCATAAAAATATTATTAACTGTTCTTTCAATTTCTGAGAATATTTTGGCCAATTTCATGTTGGAAAATTGGTTGTCATTGAAGTCAACCCTAGACGAAGTCCAAAATCCTCTAGATGTGATGGGCGTATTTGAAGAAGTATCCCTTATGGCGTAGCTTTAAGCATGGCCCTCACGAGAAGACACTTTGAAGAAGTCTACAAGAAGCCCTGAAAATATGGTGAAGTGGTTAAGAAGCCTCAAAGGTGTGGTCATGAAGCCTGAATTTAATTGAAGAAAAAGAACATGAAGGACATTTCAAATGCATTTAAAACCATCATATATTGATATTCCTCATCATTTTGTTTCCAACAATAGGTGGCACGCCACGTGGTTCCTCGCAATTGAGAAGTTATGCCCTCTTAAAGATGAAGCGTCGAAGTATGGTCAAGAAGCCCCAAATATAAGGTCAAAGAAGATACAAGTTGGACCTAAAGTCACGTAAAGGATACAATTTGTTGCAAACAAGAAGTTACAGGTCAGCTCAAAGATCAAGTAAAGAAGTTACTTGGAAGGGTATAAATACACATCAAGAACCTCTCATTTAATAAGCAAGCAAGGATGTGATTTCTTAGCGAAAGTGAAGTAGCGGAGTTGTGCAAAGGAGGCAGTGCTCAGAACTGGAGGTTGGAGAAGGGTTTTCAGAAAACCCTATTTGAGCATACCCCTGCGGGTCAAGCATAGGGTGTCTCGTGAGGCCCTTGTTGGTTCTACTAGTATCGTCATGCGAGGCCCCGCTTGTTGCCTAGTCTAGTCCCGCGAGGCTAAGGAAAAGTTTGAAGAAGGTGTTATTCTCTTGATGTTGAAGTTAAGGAAGGTTTGATGATCTGTGATCTCATGCAGCAGGTTTTCATATGTTTAAAGGTATGTTTTTCTCTATTGTTTGAGGCTTATATCTTGGAGATTTTGGTATATGCTTGAGGAATTTTTTGGAGGTTATGGAACATGCTTTGAGGCATATCTTGGAGGTTATGATATAGGCATATCTTGGAGGTTATGGAATATGCTTTGAGGCATACGTTGGATGGTTTGGAACATGCTTAAGGCATGTTTTGGCACATTCTTGAGGCTTGAACCTTGGATATTTTGGCAAATGGTTTGAGGTTTATCTTGGATACTTTGGCACATGGTTTGAGGTATATCTTGGATATTTTGGCATATGTTTTAAGGCATATCTTGGAGGTTTTGGCACATGATTGAGGCATGTATTGGAGGTCTTGGCACATGGTTTGATGCATATCTTGGTGATATTGGGTATATGATTTGGGGGATATATTTGGATATCTTGGCATAAGCTTGATGAGGTTGTTGGGTTGAACCAGTTTTGATGATGATGATGTATTAGTATCAGTGATAGGTTGATTCTCTCATTTATGTTTTTGGGAGGAAGGAAAGGGTAATGAAAGGGGGTTGGAGCCTCCTTCCACTTGGAGCTGGAAAATCTAGGGAGTCGGAGCTTCCTTCATGTTGGAGCCTATAAACTAGGGGGTTGGAGCTAGAAAATCTAGAGAGTTGGAGCTTCCTTCAGGTCGGAGCCTGTAAACTAGAGGATTGGAGCATCCTTCCAGTTCGAGCTGGAGAATTTAGGGAGTTGTAGCTTCCTTCAAGTTGGAGCTTGTAAATAGGGGGTTGGTGCCTCCTTCCAGTTGGTGTTGGAGAATCTTGGAAGTCGGTGCTTCATGTGGATGTAATATTCAAGATATATATTAAAAAGCGTTCTGTGGTTTTCTCCCATTTGGGTTTCTACATAAAATTCTTGTGTATTGTGTATATGTGGTTATATGTTTATGATATCTTGAACGCTATCATAAGTGATAAATTGTTGATGATTTAATGTTTACATGTTATAGTTAAAAATGGTAAAAAGTGCTCAATATTGATTCACCCCGCCTCCCCCCTCTCAGTATTGGTGAATATTCCAACATTTCATCCCTTTAAACGTGTTCCATCATCTTCCTCGTAGAATTACCTTTCCAACAAGGTATAATGTGTCTAAATCTGTCGCCTGGATCTCAAGATATGGCCTCAAGAACATCAAGATTCAGTAGTCATTGATTAATTTTCATGGTTCAATCCTGGCCCTTGATCTTAATTCGTCTCTTCGTTTGAAAATTTCAAATTTTCTTCATAATTTATATCCCACATGTATGGGGATATTGTATTTTGAAGTGTTTATAATGTAAAGTCTACCATGCCTTTAATGTGAAGCACAAAGAGATTATGGAGACTTGGAGTTTGACCCCTTAGAAAAATAATTAAATAATTAAAATTTTGACTGCCCAGTCATCCTCCAACATGCGCCCAATCATCATCCAGTCAGCATGAGTCAACAATGAGTCAGCAATATACATCATCGCCACATGTTGTTGTGTGATAGGTTACCATGATTTACCACATGTCACCATGCGGTTGGTTGCCACGTTTTATGGTTTCACCTGCTTTCGTGTGTCATTCTCCCATTGGTTAATAAAGTTGCCATGTGTCATGAAATAATTGGTTGACAAATGGATTAATTTCATTGGTTAATAATATAATGGGAGAAACTTAGGATTAATTGGTTAAGTATTGGGGAAATGGGACGAGAGGGGGGTAAGGTGAGGGTAGTGTAGGGGGAGGGGAGAAATGTAGGTAGCAGAGTAAGGGGATCGTCGGGATGGAGGGATAAAGGGGAGGGAGATGAATTCGATCCCGCGAGCCCGCAGTGGTGTGGAGAGAGCAAAGGGAAGTGGGTTTAATAAAATGAATAAGTGATATGAAGCAGACGGACAGAGAGATGGAGGGATAAGGAGGTGGGGAGAGTGGGAGTCCATCCATCCGATGGAGGGAGGAAACATTCTAAGTATTGAGTAGGGGAATTAAAGGGAGAGGAGAGTGGAGAGATAAAGAGGTGAGGAAGAGGGGTGGGAAAATTGGAAAAAAAATCTAAGTGTTGGAAGAAGGTGGATTAAGGAAGGAGACATAAGGAGGGGCTTGGAGAGATAAGGAGATAAAAAAATTATAAGTGTTAATAGAGTGTAAGAGAGGAACAAGAGAAGAGCAAGAGAGGATTGGTAAGGAAATAGAAAAAAAATTCTAAGTGTGGAATGGATATATTTCAAGAGATGCATGGATGTATTCCAAGAGAAAACGTGGTTCCAAAATTAGACACGGTTCCAAGAAATGGTGTGGTTCCATGAGAATGATCATAGTTCCAAGAATTCTTTGTTCCAAGAAAAATTAGCTTTGTCGCATATTGAGGAAGCGGTTTTTTTTTTTCCAGTTGGACCAAAATCTAGATATCTTAAGCATACAAATTCGGATTTTGAATCTGAAAAATGTGTGACGAAGTTGAGACTGAGGGATATGTAAGACAACACCACTTTTTTATGTAAGACAGCACCACTTTTTGATATAAGGGTTGTTTTTAAGGATTTTGTTGGCAACATTAAGGATCATGGTTAAAAAAATTTGTAATTTTACACCCCCTCCCCACCCCAAAAAAAAAGAAAGGGTGTCATTTGTGGCACCATGTTTTGAAATGAGGATAAAAACAACCACTAAATGTGACCCCCAAAAAAAACAACTATGAAGGGTTCTCGTCAAGTTGGTAACTTTGTTGGAGTTATCGACTGAAACATATGAAATGAAAGACATTTTTATAGACATTTTAAAAAATGTTTATGTAGAAGTAAATATGGACTTATGTTTTGGACATTTTATTTTTTTGAATAAAGTTTCCTTTAAGTATTAATAAGAATAATATATACATGGGTTTAGTACAAGAAAAGAGGGTCACAACCACAACATCCACAAGTAGGTCCAAAAGTCAAAAAGACAAAACAAAAACATGAGTTGGTTGCAGCCAAAACACCCAATCACACAATGGATTCATCATATTCTCCATTAACATAACATCAAGAGGGTTTACCCTAACCGTTGAATTCTAGCATGGATTTTCTTTGTATGATGGCGCATTAATATATGTGTAAATTGAGACATGAGAGGAACATTTACAACAACTAATGAATTGTTTTGGTCCACTAGTTGCAAGAATAACCATTTCAATAGAGTGTCGAGCCAAAGATATCTCTTGGGAAAAATAAAATGGACTAAGCTCACCCAAAATATTGTATTGAGTGACCTATAATATAGAGGAAGCAATAACGGAAAAGAACCTATTTTTGTTCAATTTTGTTAAGGGGTGTATTGAGGATCCATCTAAGTCCAATGAACAAAAATGAATTAAAGTAAAAAAGGAAAAGAAAGATAGTAAGTCTGTCTATATGAATCTATGGTCAAGGAAAGGGAATGGTTAATGTTTCAATTATTTTAATGGAATCATGAATAGTGTTGTAGTATGATAATGGTACCACAACTCAAGATTAGAGTGCCCAGACCAAATCGTGACAGGTTACTTAGCAACAAAGAATTTAAGGAAAAAAATGCATTTAGTCTCACACAAGATAGAATATAAGACATGAAACAATATATGTTCAAAAGGGTCTATACATTCTAATTATTTATTAATTGATCCATTACATTCATTGCTGGGTTATCTCAAACATACAATCCACTTGCTTCTCTCACATAGACTTCTCTTCTCTATAAATTCTACACCTTTATGCATTGTTTGAGTGCATATAGTCTATAACATTAGACTCTTCTCCTTGCTGCTAAGATTATTCTAGATCCATAAACAACCTCATGCCTTCATCCACTTCATCCTCAAGCATCCAATCCATCTAATTCACCTTCTCTCATAACCAAATTCCTTCTTTTGGAGTCAATTTCTCTTATTCAAAGATCTATCTCAAGGGCAACAATATTAAGTCTCTCTTGTTTTAATTTGATCCTTATTTTTAGACAAATTTTGAAGTCTATAATGGACATATTAAGGAACATATAAAATAGTAAGAACATATACCACATCAAAATACATTATAAGTGTTATCTAGTAAATGTAAATCTATATTTTCTCATTATCGATATTTCCCATGTAAGCTAGGTTAATGAAGAGTTAAAAGATGAGAGTTAAAAACAATAATGAAATTTTTATATTCTTCTGTATTCACAATAAATGATATAGTGCTAAAAAGAATTCATTTAATATAAATTATAATTTCTTACATGTACAATATTTTGTATATTTAATACTAAATTTAAAATATATATAATAAATTAAAATTTTAATAAGTATAATTTAAAAACATAGTGATGCTAAAGAAAATATTCATTATCCAGGGAGGCAAGTGTCAAAGGGGTTATTCTCAGCCCTAGGGGGACTATCGAATCAACCTATGAATGGAGTCTTGGCACATTAACTAATAATAGGGTGGAAGCTTGTGCCCTATTCCAGGGACTCGAGGTAGCTACAAGTTTGCAAATTAAGCAGATTAAAGTTGTGGGTGACTCTCGATTGATCATTAAACATATGGTTTAAGGAACCTCTCCCTCTAGACATTCACCTCACATCCATCATTTCCAGGATTAGAATGCTTTGTAAGAAGTTTGAATCTGTGGAGTGGTATCACATACTACATGAACATAATGGACTAGCAAATGAAAGGGCCAATAGAGCTTCTCAACGCCTGGAGGGAGTTCTATACATCAATTCATCACGGTATGATCATGTCATTTCTTGACTTCATGGTTTTCTCCCCCTTCTTTCCATCTAATTTTAAAAATAAAAATGAGGGGGTTTCTTTTCAATATCTTGGGGTTATGAACAAGCACCCTTCAACACATCACCCCCATCATTGCTACAAATGGACACTCACATCAAGATCTCGACCTTCATTGCAAGGACAACACAAATATGGTTGGCAATTATTTCTTGCATGGCCCACCTTCCCATGATGACATATGAATGCAACGAAGGTTGTCTACGGTGAATTGGGATATTTCTTCCTTCTCCCTCGCTCATGGATATTCACAATTCTTGTTAGCAACTTGATTCTCTCTCTTAGGGGTCTATTTTCCCTTGGGATTCCTCTCTTGGCAAATCAGGTTTTTTCAATTTGCACTTAGGGGTTTTGGTATCTGAGACCACCCCCTTCGAGACTCTTTGTGTTTTATCTCTCGCTCAAGCAAATGTAAGCTTCGATCATGGATCTGTCAACCTCCTTTCGTCAGCATGCGGAAGCATATGGAAAGTAGGAGACTAGCACACAGTTTAAATATGACATTGTCATGCAAATTCTTTGTCAACAAAGCTAGTGACTAGTTGTGTTGGAAGAAGCTCTCAATGTCACGTCTTGGGACCATGGAAATCCATCTGTCATTAACCCTGCAACTTCTCTATCTTCTCTACCACTTTGCCCCTCATTCCCTTAGCTTAAATTGGCCCCTCTTGGAAGCCCCGCCAACCAGCAGTAGTCTGAAGGTATGAAGAATTTCATTAAGAAACCCAAAGGAAGCCTCTCAGCAATAGTGGTTCTGTCAAACTCTCACTAGTTCCTAAATACTTATTCTCAATATGGCTTATGCAATCTCTTTATGTTACTTATAGCTTATGTAGTTTCTTATGTTAATGTTCAGAACAGTTCTCCTTTGGTTTTTTTATCTTTTTTAAGGCCATTAGCTTTGGGAAAACATAGTAAATATGTTTGTAATTTCTCAACATCTCTCTAATGGTGGGCAACCTTCTATGTACTTACTTCATTGTGTACTTACTTCATTGTAAGCTTTGGCTACAGTTTTTTATATTAAAAAAAATTCCCAATGTTTCTGAAAAAAAAAAATCATTATTATTCCTTTATATAACCATAATAGTAAAATATACCTTTTCATACACATACATTAGAAAACTTTGAGAGAAATTATCCTAAGAGAAATGTATTTTATTGTAAGAACTTAAATTAGCACATTTTAAGGGTAAAAAACATAAATATATTTTTTCACGTATCTTGATTTACTTCAAGTGTGGATACTTACTTCACTATAGGTTCAAGTGTGGATACTTGTTAGATGTGGGATTTAAATCTACATACAACAAGTACCCACATTTGATACTTTCGATGAGCCTAATGAGATAAACTAAAATACACAACAAAAAAAAACATATTTCTTTTTTTCTTCCAAAATACTCAACATAGTTTAAAATTTTATTTGTTTTTTCTCTTAATATATTAATAATATAAAATAATTATCATATTCAAAAGTGATGGTATTCCAAGTTGAACTCCATTATTATCATAATAAATGTGAGATCTATTTTGTTAATAAGTAGTGGTATGATAATATAAAATATCCATATTTATTATTCCAAGGATATTTAGTATATTTGAAGAAGATATCACAAGATCTTAACCAAGGTGGGGTTTATATGTGGTTAACTATTGTCAAATAAAAATAGGATAGATAGTTACATTTGACTTGTATAGCTCCAACTCAATAATTATTCTTGACACAATTTCTTGAAATTTTATTGGTTGTTGAACGTCCTACTCAACAACAGCTTGCCTATTTAGGCTTCCAACTACTTAAACTACTTGATAGTAATGATCTATCTGCATCCTTTCTTTTCTTAACCTTACTACCATGTAAACAACTTTTTGACTTCCTACAATGACCTTCTATCTTAATTGCATGTTCTAGTATCTACTTTCTCACACACTCATTACTATATGCCAACTCTTTCTTCTATGCACGAATTCTTTCAATGCACCTCCAAACCTACTAGTTATCCTACACACACTCCTCAAAACTTATCCTCTGCACTATTTCATATGGCACGCATCTAAATTATCATGCAACACAATTCCCTTGCATAAAAAGCTTTGCACCTTCGTGCACATACTAACCTTCAACTTGCTCCATCACTACGTTGTGACTACCTTACGTTTATGAAACTTCTAATATTCTTACTCAAATATCCATGGAATCTCAACATCTATTTGTTTCTCAATTTCACCATAGACTACTTATACTTTACTAGTCCGCCATTCTCCTTCTCATCTTTTTCAATCGAATCATCCAAACCAAAACTTGTAAAATGATGTGTCTTTTTTTTCACTAAAAGTTTGTGGTCAACATGAGTAAGCAGAAATTACTCTTTTTTAGATTTAACACTAAGAAAAATAATTGTCTTGCCACGCGACAGAGCCCCTTTTGGATAAGAAGCCATAATTGGGGGGGTATTTATTGTTGAAATGTACACTTGACACCTAGAGGGGGGTTGAATCAGTGTCACAAAACTTTGGACAATTTTCCACTTTTCATAAATTAATTGAACAACAAATATTTATTTCAATTTCTCAACCAATATATAAAAGATTAAATATTTTATTTATTTATTTAAATTGAATGAATACAGAAGATCAGTCTTCATCTTCAAACAATTATGAGAGACCCAACTCTTTGTTACAAGACCAAGCTTGTAGTTCTCAGATCCAACTGAGAAATGAGGAATCTAACCCTCATAACAAGTCCCATCTTGTTGATCTCAGATCCAACTGAGATGTGAGGAATCCAATCCTCATACAAGACCTAGCTTGTAAACATGTGCCAACCTAATAGAATGAACCTTCATTCAATCCATTATATATAAATATATATACTTCAACAAATTCAACTTCTTTTGTTCACCTTATTTCTTTGTTTATATAATCTTCCAATTGGTGTGAACTTGAATGTTTGTGTCTTTTGACAATGAATCATTGCACCCTTTCATTCATTTTAATAATAATAACTTCTATTATTATTATTAATATTAATAGTTTGTTAAAGACTTCAAATCCTTTGTAAATTGTTTCAGCATTTTAACCCATCACTAATTATTGTAAACATGCGCTTCCTTCAAACCAGTCTTTTCAAATTATCGTGGGCTCATTACTACGGACTTAATCTCCATTTGCACTTCCTTCACTATATTCATATAATATCATGACAGGGATAATTTTTTATCATATATATGTTGATCAACCTTTAAGAGCTGATCAGATTCATGGATCGACTTCGTTATTTCGATCCCACACTTTCGTTGCATCCTCAATTCTCAATAGATCTGAATCAAGTTATTACTTCGCTATTTGGTGCATTTTCCTGTACCTGGAATTGACATGTGCTTAACTTGTGACTCCCCTTTGTTTTTCATATGACCAGACTGATGTGACCAACAGCTAGATACATAAGGTGTAGGGTTTGTTATGTTTTAACCCATAGGGACTTCATTTCACCAAGTGACCATATACGCAAAACCATGGGCTTATTAATTTAAGCGATGTTCCCAATGCTTCATAGCTTATGTGTTGGTAACCCATGCCCAGGGGTTGGAACCTAGTCCTTCGGTACTTCGAGCTTTGGGTGTTTTCTCTTTCATCCAGTTTTCCGAAGTTTGACCTCTCAGAAGGATTGATCTAATGGTTAGCATGATTCTCGAAACCAAATCAACAGTCTAACTTTGATCCTTACACTATCCTTCCACTGCTTAATGAAACGACTATGACTTAATCAGATATTGAGATGGATAGCCATTATTTACTTCAGGACTTCATGACTTCCAGCCTCTGCAATCTTCCAATCTTCTGGAGTATATTTCGTCGAAGTAGATCTGATGGTCGATATTTTTTTTTCCATAGATGGACAACCCTGGCTTGTCGAGAGGTTTCAAACAAATCAAAGGTCATGACTTGATCTGTAGTTGAGTGGATGGTTCTCGTTTGCTTCGAGAGTTCAACGCTTCGAGACTCCGATCTTTGCAGTCATTCAACTCTTCTGGAGTAAATTTCATCGAAGTGATTATTAGCACTTTCTGCTTGATAACCTCCACAAGTCCAAGAGCTAGGACCGCGGGCTTAACCATTCCAAGCATTTGATCTAACGATTATGATTCATCCTGGAGGATCTTAAATCAACAATTAGCATTGACTTTGGCCTTCGACGCTTCGGGTAGTTGTTGGTTTCCCCTGAAGGACAAACTCTCGGAGTGACATAACTTATTGTCATCACTGTTGACTTATCACTGGCTGAGTGGTTGCCACATGTCACTTAGATTCATGACTTACGTAACCTAAAGTGCCAACTGGACCTAGACACTTGTCACCATCTGATTGTGCCACATGTCCTTGTTGACGTGGTCTACTTACGTGGATCTCCTAATGTGGCACATGTCCTCCTCCTGGATCTAACGGTCGTAGGTTCATCTGAATCCTTAATCCAACGACTATGATCAGTTCATTTCAACCTTCGGGACTTTGGGTTATTCGCTCCCACTTCCCAATTCTCCTGAAGTGAGATTCCCCAACTAAACCTCGAGTATCTTGACTTCATCTAACGATCCTTCTTTGACGCGAAAATCCTAACACGATCCAACGGTAGTATGGATTTTAGCTATTTCAGGATCTCGTGAATCCTTGATCCGACGACTGTGATTAGTTCTAGATCAATGGTCTAGATTCATTTTGGCCTTCGGGACTTTGGGTTGTCTGTTCCCAATTCTCAATTATCCCGAAGTGAGATTCCCCAAATAAACCTCAAGCAACTTGACTTCATCTAACTATCCATTTTTTACGCGAAAAGCTCAACACGATCCAACAGTTGTTGGGATTTCGGTTGTTCGTGACTCTAGGGTTCTGGGGTTTCAGGGTAGTGGAACCGATGCCAACCGTAGATCTATTGGAAGGTGACGATCGACAGTCAGTGTCCATTTCAGAACCAAAACTTGCATGGTCGTTAACTCCAACCCTTGCATCCCGCAATGGTTCCCCATCGTTGATCTGAAGGTCTTCCTCTATAACTCTGAGATCCGATGGTCTTGGTTTGTCCTGAAATCTACATCAGTGAACAGGATTATCCCTCGATTCTTTTGTAGTTTTACTGTGGGGATTTAAATCATGATCATGTTTATGCAATACACTTTCCCTTCTGAGCTTTTTTTAGTAGATTCCTCTGCATGTTGTTCATAACAACTCATCATCACTGCAATGTGCTTTCCCTTCTGAGCTTTTTGATTTTGTACTTGGATTCTAACTAATCGAGATCATTGATCTGTTGGGAATTTGATCCCTATCGCATTAATGTGCTTTCCCTTCTGAGCTTCAATTAACGTTTCTTGCTTATGATATGTTTCATCGTTATTTCTCCTGAGCTTTTAATAATTATTTATGCATTCTTTATTCCTTCTGTACATGAATTATCTGTATGTTATCTCTCCTGAGCTTTAGAATCATAGGATCATTGTTGATCTTATCATGATCAACAATGATCACGAACTGTTTCTACCACTAGGTGATCTTCCTCTGCCCCAAAGTGATCTTCCTTTTTCTCTGATTATTGTACATGTTTGACTCATGTTTCCATCAATGACATCATACTACCAATATTGTCAACATTTATTCCACCAAAGTTGCTTAGGACTTGCACTTGGCTCCACCCATTTTCACAAGTACAAGCGCACACAAGCACGTGAACCAGCATGTCATTGGGATATTTAAACCCTAGTGGGGATGATAACACCACCTTGCTTTCACCAACCCAATTAAGCACCATTAACTAATATAAGTCTTTTAAGTTACATATAATTGAAATATATTATTCCACATGCAACTGCACTTCATATGCATTTTGCAGAGGTCTAGTTTTTCGCATTCAGTGTATTATATGTCTCTTTAGGATATCTCTCTATACTCAAATGTATCGTCACTAAATCACCTTCTTGGAATCTTTGGAAGCTTTGCTCATATCTATGCACCCATTTTGTCTTGCACTACCTTCTCCAAATTCTCCTTAATCTATGTATGGATTTCTCTCATTTGGTCAACAAAGACTTCTACATCACCACTTTGTTGCATATTGACAAGAAAATCTAACCAAATTTGTGACTCACTTTACATTGCTTCCATACACAATTTGAAGAGATGATAATCATGTTAACTTATACACTATGACGTACTAGTATAAGAAAATTCAACCTATGCTAAGAACTCATCCCTTCATTTTAGTCTATTACCTCCCAAACATCTCAAAGGATTCCCTAACTTCTATTCACCGCCTCAATTTGTCCATCTATCTATGGAATGTGAATAGTCACTCAAGACCGTTATGGAATCCTAATTGTTTCTATAACATTGGTGCTTTTGTATAAATATTTGTACATATGTCTTACTCTGTTAGACCTCGTAATCATCTAAAGTACAAGATAATGTCTCATGGTCCTTCTCGCATCTCCAACAAACTTTATTTATCTATCTCATAATCCTTGTTGGTTGTATCATCTTGAGAAAGTTATGGAATCCTAATTGTTTCTATAACATTGGTGTTTTTGTATAAATATTTGTACATATGTTTTACTCTATTAGACTTGTTAGTCATCTAATGTACAATATAATGTCTCATAGTC
>JASDQU010735648.1:17312-28984 GCA_032191745.1 Picea mariana | reverse complement strand
TACCACGAGGGATGATCCCCACCAGCATGGCGAGGAAAACTAGATATGCTAACATTTTACATGCATATTCACAATGAAAGCATCTTCTATTATTCATCAAATGGAGAAGGCCCAACCAACCATAATTATGAGATTGAGAACTCATCAAATGGAGAAAGCATAAGATGGTACAACCAACCATAATTATGAGATTGAGAACTCATCCAATGGAGAAGACATAAGAAGGTAGAACCATCAAGAATGATGAGATTGAGAACTCAAGTTTGTAAGTTGTGAGGAAGCATAAGATGGTACAACCAACCATAATTATGAGATTGAGAACTCATCAAATGGAGAAGACATAAGAAAGTACAACCATCAAGAATGATGAGATTGAGAATTCAAGTTTGTAAGTTGTGAGGACTATGGGACATTATAGAGAAGACATAAGATGGTACAAGCAACTAGAATTATGAGATTGAGAATTCATCAAATGGAGAAGACATAAGATGGTACAACCAACAAGAATAATGAGATCAAGAACTCAAGTTTGTGAGTTGTGAGGACTATGAGACATTAAGGTACAACCAACAAGAATAATGAGATTGGGAACTCAAGTTTTGAGTTGTGACGACTATGAGACATTATATTGTACATTAGATGACTAACAAGTCTAATAGAGTAAAACATATGTACAAATATTTATACAAAAACACCAATGTTATAGAAACAATTAGGATTCCATAACTTTCTCAAGATGATACAACCAACAAGGATTATGAGATAGATAAATAAAGTTTGTTGGAGATGCGAGAAGGACCATGAGACATTATCTTGTACTTTAGATGATTACGAGGTCTAACAGAGTAAGACATATGTACAAATATTTATACAAAAGCACCAATGTTATAGAAACAATTAGGATTCCAGAATGGTCTCGAGTGACTATTCACATTCCATAGATAGATGGACAAATTGATGTGGTGAATATAAGTTAGGGAATCCTTTGAGATGTTTGGGAGGTTATAGACTAAAATGAAGGGATGAGCTCTTTGCATAGGTTGAATTTTCTTATACTAGTACGTCATAGTGTATAAGTTAACATGATTATCATCTCTTCAAATTGTGTATGGAAGCAATGTAAAGTGAGTCACAAATTTGGTTAGGTTTTCTTCTCAATATGCAACAAAGTGGTGATGTAGAAGTTTTTGTTGACCAAATGAGAGAAATCCATGCATAGATTAAGGAGAATTTGGAGAAGGTAGTGCAACACAAAATGGGTGCATAGATATGAGAAAAGCTTCCAAAGATTCCAAGAAGGTGATTTAGTGACGATACATTTGAGTACATAGAGATATCCTAAAGAGACATATAGTACACTGAATGCGAAAAACTAGACCTCTGCAAAATGCATATGAAGTGTAGTTGCATGTGGAATAAGATATTTCAATTATGTGTAACTTAAAAGACTTATATTAGTTAATGGTGCTTAATTGGGTTGGTGAAAACAAGGTGGTGTTATCATCCCCACTAGGGTTTAAATATCCCAATGACATGCTGGTTCACGTGCTTGTGTGCGCTTGTACTTGTGAAAATGGGTGGAGCCAAGTGCATGTCCTAAGCAACTTTGGTGGAATAAATGTTGACAGTATTGGTAATATGATGTCATTGATGGAAACATGAGTCAAACATGTACAATAATCAGAGAAAAAGGAAGATCACTTTGGGACAGAGGAAGATCACCTAGTGGCAGAAACAATTCGTGATCATTGTTGATCACGATAAGATCAACGATGATCCTATGATTCTAAATCTCAGGAGAGATAACATACATAAAATTCATGTACAGAAGGAATAAAGAATGCACAAATAATTATTAAAATCTCAGGAGAAATAACGATGAAACATATCATAAGCAAGAAACGTTAATCGAAGCTCAGAAGGGAAAGAACATTAATGCGATAGGGATCAAATTCCCAACAGATCAATGATCTCGATCAGTTAGAATCCAAGTACAAAACCAAAAAGCTCAGAAGGGAAAGCACATTGCAATGATGATGAGTTGTTATGAACAACATGCAGAGGAATCTACTAAAAAAAGCTTAGAAGGGAAAGTGTATTGCATAAACACGATCATGATTGAAATCCCCACAGTAAAACTATAAAAGAATCGAGGGAGAATTCTGTCCACTGATGTAGATTTCAGGACAAACCAAGACCATCAGATCTCAGAGTTATAGAGAAAGACCTTCAGATCAACGACGGGGAGCCATTGCGGGATGCAAGGGTTGGAGTTAACGAACTTGCAAGTTTTGGTTCTGAAATGGACACCGATCGTCGATCGTCACCTTCCAATAGATCTATGGTTGGCATCGGTTCCACTACCCTGAAAACCCAGAACCCTAGAGTCACGAACAACCAAAATCCCAACAAGTGTTGGATTGTGTTGAGCTTTTTGCGTAAAAAATGGATCGTTAGATGAAGTCAAGTTGCTCGAGGTTTATTTGGGGAATCTCACTTCGGGAGAATTGAGAATTGGGAACAGACAAACCAAAGTCCCAAAGGCCAAAATGAATCTAGACTATTGATCTAGAACTAATCACAGTCGTCGGATCAAGGATTCACGAGATCCTGAAATAGCTAAAATCCATACTACCGTTGGATTGTGTTAGGCTTTTCGCGTCAAAGAAGGATTGTAAGATGAAGTCAAGATACTCGAGGTTTAGTTGGGGAATCTCACTTCAGGAGAATTGGGAAGTGGGAGCGAATAACCCAAAGTCCCGAAGGTCGAAATGAACTGATCATAGTTGTTGGATTAAGGATTCGGATGAACCTACGACTGTTAGATCCAGGAAGAGGACATGTGCCACATTAGGAGATCCACGTTAGTAGACCACGTCAACAAGGACATGTGGCACAATCAGATGGTGACAAGTGTTTAGGTCTAGTTGGCACTTTAGGTTACGTAAGTCACGAATCTAAGTGACATGTGGCAACCACTCGGCCAGTGCCAAGTCAACAATGATGACAACAAGTTATGTCACTCTGAGAGTTTGTCCTTCAGGGGAAACCAACAACTACCCGAAGCGCTGAAGGCCAAAGTCAATGCTAACCGTTGATTTAAGATCCTCCAGGATGAATCATAATCGTTAGATTAAACTCTTGGAATGGTTAAACCCACGGTCCTAGCTCCTAGACTTGTGGAGGTTATCAAGCAGAAAGTGCTAATAAGCACTTCGATGAAATTTACTCCAGAAGAGTTGAATGACTGCAAAGATCGGAGTCCCGAAGCGTCGAACTCTTGAAGCAAATGAGAACCGTCCACTCAACTGCAGATCAAGTCATGACCTTCGATTTGTTTGAAACCTCTCGACAAGCCAGGGTTGTCCATCTATGAAAAAACAAATATCGACTGTCCGATCTACTTCAACGAAATATACTCCGGAAGATTGGAAGATTGCAGAGGCTGGAAGTCCTGAAGTCCCGAAGTGAATAATGGCTACCCATCTCAATATCTGATTAAGTCATAGCAGTTTGATTAAGCAGTGGAAGGATAGTGTAAGGATCAAAGCTAGACTGTTGATTTGGTTCTGAGAATCATGCTAACCATTAGATCAATCCTTGTGAGAGGTCAAACTTCAGAAGACTGGATGAAAGAGAAAATACCCAAAGCTCGAAGTACTGAAGGACTAGGTTCCAACCCTCGGGCATGGGTTACCAACACATAAGCTGTGAAGCATTGGAAACATTGCTTAAATTAATAAGCCCATGGTTTTGCGTATATGGTCACTTGGTGAAATGAAGTCCCTATGGGTTAAAACATAACAAACCCTGCACCTTATGTATCTAGTTGTTGGTCACATCAATTTGGTCATATGAAAAACAAAGGGGAGTCACAAGTTAAGCACCTGTCAATTCCAGGTACAGGAAAATGCACCAAATAGCGACGTAATAACTTGATTAAGATCTATTGAGAATTGAGGATGCAGCGAAAGTGTGGGATCAAAATAACGAAGTCGATCCATGAATCTTATCGACTCTTAAAGGTTGATCAACATATATATGATGACAAATTAGCCCTGTCATGATATTATATAAATATAGTGAAGGAGGCGCAAATGGAGATTAAGTCTGTAGTAATGAGCCCACGATCATTTGAAAAGAATGGTTTGAAGGAAGCACATGTTTACAATAATTAGTGATGGGTTAAAATGCTGAAACAATTTACAAAGGATTTGAAGTCTTTAACAAACTATTAATATTAATAATAATAATAGAAGTTATTATTATTAAAATGAATGAAAGGGTGCAATGATTCATTGTCAAAAGACACAAACATTCAAGCTCACACCAATTGGAAGATTATATAAACAAAGAAACAAGGTGAACAAAAGAAGTTGAATTTGTTGAAGTATATATATTTATATATAATGGATTCAATGAAGGTTCATTCTATTAGGTTGGCACATGTTTACAAGCTGGGTCTTGTATGAGGATTGGATTCCTCACATCTCAGTTGGATATGAGATCAACAATTGCTGTTTTTAAGTTTATGTGGTGAGGAGCTTCGCATGTGTTGTTCGGATAATCCACAGTTGGATATGAGATCAACAAGCTGGGACTTGTTATGGGGGTTAGATTCCTCATTTATCAGTTGGATCTGAGAACTACAAGCTTGGTCTTGTAACAAAGAGCCGGGTCTCTCATAATTGTTTGAAGATGGAGACCGATCTTCTGTATTCATTCAATTTAAATAAATAAATAAAATATTTTCATTCAATTTAAATAAATAAATAAAATATTTTCATTCAATTTAAATAAATAAATAAAATATTTAATCTTTTATATATTGGTTGAGAAATTGAAATAAATATTTGTTGTTTAATTAATTTATGAAAAGTGGAAAATTGTCCAAAGTTTTGTGACATTGATTCAACCCCCCTCTAGGTGTCAAGTGCACATTTCAATAATAAATACCCCCCCCACTTGTGGCTTCTTATCCAAAAGGGGCTCTGTCGCGTGGCAAGACAATTTTTTTTCTTAGTGTTAAATCTAAAAAAGAGTAATTTCTACTTGCTCATGTTGACCACAAACTTTTAGTGAAAAAAAAGACACATCATTTTACAAGTTTTGGTTTGGATGATTTGATTGAAAAAGATGAGAAGGAGAATGGTGGACTAGTAAAATATAACTAGTATATGGTGAAATTGAGAAACAAATAGATGTTGAGAGTCCGTGGATATTTGAGTAAGAATATTAGAAGTTTCATAAACGTAAGGTAGTCACAAGGTAGTGATGGAGCAAGTTGAAGGTTAGTATGTGCACAAAGGTGCAAAGCTTTTTATGCAAGGGAATTGTGTTGCATGATAATTTAGATGTGTGCCATATGAAATAGTGTAGAGGATAAGTTTTGAGGAGTGTGTGTAGGATAACTAGTAGGTTTGGAGGTGCATTGAAAGAATTCGTGCATAGAAGAAAGAGTTGGCATATAGTAATGAGTGTGTGTGAGAAAGTAGATACTAGAACATGCAAGTAAGATAAAAGTTCATTGTAGGAAGTCAAAAAGTTGTTTACATGGTAGTAAGGTCAAGAAAAGAAAGGATGCAGATAGATCATTACTATCAAGTAGTTTAAGTAGTTGGAAGCCTAAATAGGCAAGCTGCTGTTGAGTAGGACGTTCAACAATCAATAAAATTTCAAGAAATTGTGTTAAGAATAATTATTGAGTTGGAGTTATACAAATCAAATGTGACTATCTATCCTATTTTTATTTGACAATAATTAACCACATATAAACCCCACCTTGATTAAGATCTTGGTGAGATCTTCTTCAAATATACTAAATATCCTTGGAATAATAAATATGGATATTTTATATTATCATACCACTACTTATTAACAAAATAGATCTCACATTTATTATGATAATAATGGAGTTCAACTTGGAATACCATCACTTTTGAATATGATAATTATTTTATATTATTAATATGTTAAGAGAATTTTTTATTTTTTTTAAACTATGTTGAGTATTTTGGAAGAAAAAAAGAAATATGTTTTTTTTGTTGTTGTGTATTTTTAGTTTATCTCATTAAGCTCATTGAAAGTATTAAATGTGGGTACTTGTTATATGTAGAATTAAATCCCACATCTAACAAGTATCCACACTTGAATCTATAGTGAAGTAAGTATCCACACTTGAACTTATAGTGAAGTAAATTAAGATACGTGAAAAAATATATTTATGTTTTTTACCCTTAAAATGTGCTAATTCAAGTTTTTACAATAAAATACATTTCTCTTAGGATAATTTCTCTTAAAGTTTTCTGATGTATGTGTATGAAAATGTATATTTTACTATTATGTAACTATTATGGTTATATAAAGGAATAATAATGAATTTTTTTTCACAAACATTGAGAATTTTTTTTAATATAAAAAACTATAGCCAAAGCTTACAATGAAATAAGTACATAGAAGGTTGCCCACCATTAGAGAGATATTGAGAAATTACAAACATCTTTACTATGTTTTCCTAAAGCCAATGGCCTTAAAAAGATACAAAAATCCAAAGGAGAATTGTTCTGAACATACTATCCATAAGTAACATAAGAAACTACATAAGCTATAAGTAACATAAAGAGATTGCATAAGCCATATTGAGCGTAAGTATTTAGGAACTTGTGAGAGTTTGACAGAACCACTATTGCTGAGAGGCTTCCTTTGGGTTTTTTAATGAAATTCTTCATACCTTCAGACTACTGCTGGTTGGCGGGGCTTACAGGAGGGGCCAATTTAAGCTAAGGGAATGAGGGGCAAAGTGGTAGAGAAGATAGAGAAGTTGCAGGGTTAATGACAGATGGATTTCCATGGTCCCAAGATGTGACATTGAGAGCTGCTTCCAACACAACTAGTCACTAGCTTTGTTGACAAAGAATTTGCATGACAATGTCATATTTAAACTATGTGTTAGTCTCCTGCTTGCCATATGATTCTGCATGCTGACGAAAGGAGGTTGATAGATCCGTGATCGAAGCTTACATTTACGAAATTCCAATAACTACCGAGAATCCATGGGAGAGAAGTCAAACATAGAGTGAACTGACTAGAAGGAGATTCATAAAACACAAAGAGTCTCGAAGGGGGCGAAGTCTCAGATACTAGAACCCCTAAGCGTAAATTGAAAAAACCCAGTTTGCCAGAAGAGGAATCCTAAGGGAAAATAGACCCCTAAGAGAGAGAATCAAGTTGCTAACAAGAATTGTGAATATCCATGAGCGAGGGAGCAGGAAGAAATATCCCAATTCATCGTAGATAACCTTCGTTGCATTCATATGTCATCATGGGAAGGTGGGCCATGCAAGAAATAATTGCCAACCATATTTGTGTTGTCCTTGCAATGAAGGTCGAGATCTTGATGTGAGTCTCCATTTGTAGCAGTGATGGGGGTGACGTGTTGAAGGGTGCTTGTTCATAACTCCAAGATATTGCAAAGAAACCCCCTCATTTTTATTTTTAAAATTAGATGGAAAGAAGGGAGAGAAAACCATGAAGTCAAGAAATGACATGATCATACCGTGATGAATTGATGTATAGAACTCCCTCTAGGCGTTGAGAAGCTCTATTGGCCCTTTCATTTGCTAGTCCATTATGTTCATGTAGTATGTGATACCACTCCACAGATTCAAACTTCTTACAAAGCATTCTAATCCTAGAAATGATGGATGTGAGGTGAATGTCTATAGGGAGAGGTTCCTGAAACCATGTGTTTAATGATCAATCGAGAGTCACCCACGACTTTAATCTGCTTAATTTGCAAACTTGTAGCTACCTCGAGTCCCTGGAATAGGGCACAAGCTTCCACCCTATTATTAGTTAGTGTGCCAAGACTCCATTCATAGGTTGATTCGATAGTCCCCCTAGGGCTGAGATTAACCCCTTCGACACTTGCCTCCCTGAATAATGAATATTTTCTTTAGCATTACTATGTTTTTAAATTATACTTATTAAAATTTTAATTTATTATATATATTTTAAATTTAGTATTAAATATACAAAATATTGTACATGTAAGAAATTATAATTTATATTAAATGGATTCTTTTTAGCACTATATCATTTATTGTGAATATAGAAGAATATAAATATTTCATTATTGTTTTTAACTCTCATCTTTTAACTCTACATTAACCTAGCTTACATGGGAAATATCGATAATGAGAAAATATAGATTTACATTTACTAGATAACACCTATAATGTATTTTGATGTGGTATATGTTCTTACTATTTTATATGTTCCTTAAGATGTCCATTATAGACTTCAAAATTTGTCTAAAAATAAGGATCAAATTAAAACAAGAGAGACTTAATAATGTTGGCCTTGAGATAGATCTTTGAATAAGAGAAATTGATTCCAAAAGAAGGAATTTGGTTATGAGAGAAGGTGAATTAGATGATGCTTGAGGATGAAGTGGATGAAGGCATGAGGTTGTTTATGGATCTAGAATAATATTAGCAGCAAGGAGAAGTGTCTAATGTTATAGACTATATGCACTCAAACAATGCATAGAGGTGTAGAATTTATAGAGAAGAGAAGTTTATGTGAGAGAAGTAAGTGGATTGTATGTTTGAGATAACCCAACAATGAATGTAATGGATCAATTAATAAATAATTTGAATGTGTAGACCCTTGTCAACATATATTGTTTCATGTCTTATATTCTATCTTGTGTGAAACTAAATGCATTTTTTCTCCTTAAATTCTTTGTTGCTAAGTAACCTGTCACGATTTGGTCTGGGCACTCTAATCTTGAGTTGTGGTACCATTATCGTACTACAACACTATTCATGATTCCATTAAAATAATGGAAACATTAACCATTCCTTTTCCTTGACCATAGATTCATATAGACAGACTTACTATCTTTCTTTTCCTTTTTATTGTTCATTAAACTTAGATGGATCCTCAATACACCCCTTAACAAAATTGAACAAAAAAAGGTTCTTTTCCCTTATTGCATCCTCTATATTATAGGTCACTCAATACAATATTTTGGGTGAGCTTAGTCCATTTTATTTTTCCCAAGAGATATCTTTGGCTCGACACTCTATTGAAATGGTTATTCTTGCAACTAATGGACCAAAACAATTCATTAGTTGTTGTAAATGTTCCTCTCATGTCTCAATTTACACATATATTAATGCGCCATCATACAAAGAAAATCCATGCTAGAATTCAACTGATAGGGTAAACCCTCTTTATGTTATGTTAATGGAGAATATGATGAATCCATTGTGTGATTGGGTGTTTCGACTGCAACCAACTCATGTTTTTGTTTTGTCTTTTTGACTTTTAGACGTACTTGTGGATGTTGTGGTTGTGACCCTCTTTTCTTGTACTAAACCCATGTATATATTATTCTTATTAATACTTAAAGGAAGTTTTATTAAAAAAAAAAAAATGTCCAAAACATAAGTTCATATTTACTTCTACATAAACATTTTTTAAAATGTCTATAAAAATTTCTTTCATTTCATATGTTTCAGTTGATAACTCCAACAAAGTTACCAACTTGACGAGAACCCTTCATAGTTGTTTTTTTTGGAGGTCACATTTAGTGGTTGTTTTTATCCTCATTTCGAAACATGGTGCCACAGATGACACCCTTTCTTTTTTTTTGGGGTGGGGAGGGGGTGTAAAATTACAAAATTTTGCAACCATGATCCTTAATGTTGCCAACAAAATCCTTAAAAACAACCCTTATATCGAAAAGTGGTGCTACTTGTAGCACCCCCCCTTTTTTTTTCATGGTCAAAATTACAATTGGAAAAGTGGTGTTATGAGTAACACCCCCTTTTTAGGTTAACATTACAACTTTTTGAAACCATGGTCTTAACAACTTGTACCATTGCAACCAAAATCTTAAAATCAACCCTTGAATTAAAAACAGGTGTGAACAATAACGCTTATTTTTTTTATTTCAGACTTAAAATTCTAACATTTTTTAAACCATTGTTTACAAAATTGTCGTTGTTACAATCAAAATTATCATACTTGCACCTACTCCACCATCATTATCTCGTTATAATAATTTAAAAATAACCCTTAAAAAACACTTAATTGCTTTTTTTAAACAATCTACAATAAACTAAAAAAATCAAATTAAAACAAAATTTTGATTTTATTTTATAAAAAAACAATATAGAAGAGGAATTAATTTTTTTTAACAAAAACAAAAACAAAATAAAAATTCAAAAAATAAATAAAACCTTTAAAAACCGAGACAATATTGTAAATTAAATATACATAAAAAAACAAAACATTAAAAAATTAACTTCAAAAGAAATTAAAAAATTAAGAAACAAAAACATTAAAAAAATAAAGAAATAATATATATATTTTTTTACAAAAAACATTAAAATTTTTATTATAAAAGCTTTACTGGTTAAAAGGGGTAAACCGATGGGAGCCAAGCGTGGGGGATAATTCAATATTTTGGAGGAACCCAAGTGGTAAGTTATGCTTGGGGATTAGGAAACATGTTGAATAACTTGTCTGAAGCCTATGTGCTATGGTGTGGACTCAACATGGCTAAGTAGGAAGGAATATAAAAACTTATGGTGTTAGGAGACTCGTTATTGGTTATTCAAGCAATGTGTGAGCTGGGTTTCCCATCTGGCAACAAATTCAACACAATACTAAGAAACATCAAGCGACTTGTCCAATCCTTTGACCAAATTCAATTTCTTCACGTCAAGAGGAAGCTCAATGCAGAAAGTTGGCTTCTGGGCAAAGAAAGCTAGGAATCTCTAGTAAGGATTTCTATATAAAAACATGGTTCTTTACACCCTCCAAATACCATAACTACTATGGCAAGGGGTATGAGATATTTTTTAGTTTTTAAATCCCAAGGTATAAAAACGGGGTTCTCCACACCCTTGGAAGTATGCATTCAATTGACGACTCGAGATTCTAGTCATAATAAATCCGAATTACTAGTTGGTGGGTTTGTAGGGACATTAGGCAGGTGGCCACCTTTGCTCCCACACTTCAACTATCACCTCAAGCTCAGTCATATTGAATTCTCCTTCAGTGGAAGCCGCCAGATCATATATGGGATAATATTTTGTAGAGTCAAATCGGTTTGTGTTTTGGTGAGTAAGGGGGGAGTCTGGAGGACGAGCTAGTTCAGAACCACAGGAGAAGAGTCGAGAAGGAAGAAGGTGAAGTTGGAGGTCAATTGGATGATTATTTTTAATCTTAGTGTTGGGAGTACCAAGGTGTGAAGCTTGGGGGTGCCATTCTTGGTGGGAAACGTGTTAATGTAGGTAATCTTTGCTCATTTCCCTAGGCATATCCTAGGTCTGAATTTAGATTTGTCTGCTGTTCTCTTTGTTGAGCAATTGAATGGCGAGGAAGTAAACAACTACTTCTTCTATTATTTGTTTATCTTAATTTACCAAGAATCCATCCCTCAAGGCTGCTATAGGGAGCTATCTTTCATAGAGGTCTAGTGCCTGTTGATAAAAAAATTGGTCACCTATATTTTCTTGCTCCTGGAATAATAAAAAAGTTGACATCAAAAGAAGATTTTTTTGGAATTGTTATAAGTTCATTACATATCCCTCAGTCTCAACTTCGTCACACATTTTTTGGATTCAAAATCCGAATTTGTATGCTTAAGATACCTA
>JASDQU010735647.1:112794-123377 GCA_032191745.1 Picea mariana | reverse complement strand
ATAGAGAAAAACAATGGCACCTATACTTGGACCAACAAAATATCAGGTCACCAACAAATAACATGCATGCTAGATCACTTTCTGAAGCAGACCCCCAACCCTCAGGTCGAGATCCACTCAAAGGATCATCCTAAACTCCTTGAGCCGAAGTGGCTCCTTTGGTTCCTCGTTGAAACCTTCAACGAATCCCTTATCCATAGGTCCTTCTGAAACCCCCTTATGCGATCAGGCACAAAGCATGAGCTTCCCCTTCTTTTGAGCGACCACCATGCTCTGAGCAATGCCTTAACACAAGTACCTTTCTCAAACTCATGATCTTGCGAGTTCATGAGTTGAAGCCCTAGACTCCTCCTTCTTCAAACCTCTGATACTCGAGATTGTGATATGGGTATGGCCCTTTTCCTTGGCACCCTCTACATACAAACGTAGGCTAGGGCTAACCAATAGCACCTCTCGCCACTCGCGACTTCGCAAGTTTAGATGTTGGGCCCTTTGTGATCCTCTTCCGTGAATCCACGAGACGTGATAAATCAACAACGGGTTAACTCCCTTGACCATACTCACAACTCGCAACTTCGTGAGTTGAAGGGTCGATCTCTCATACTCCTTTCTTGCAAATCTACGAAATGCGATAAGTCAACAGGATGCTGACTCCTTCCTAGGATGACATGTGTCCTCCACCTATCACCTCTTGCATCTTTCATGGGGCACTTGATATTACGCCACCTGTCAACTACATGGCCCACCTGTCAAACATGCCACTTGTTCACCTGAGACCTCGGTCCTCGGCTCTTCACGACTTCTGTAGTCGAAAGAAAGTTCCTCCAAACCTCGAACCTCCAATATGCGAGGTATCGAAGCACCGGATCCTATGCCTCTCCTTCCTTCTCAATCAACGGTTTAGATCTCATCATGATCTCATGACTTCGAGACTTCGTGTACTCTGTGCTCCACTCCTTGTCCCTGATATGGCCGAAATGTTGAATCCCAAAATGTCAAACTTCTCCACTGAGAGATCAATGGCTATGATCCCTTGATCTAACGGCTCAGATCCTATTGAGACTTTGTAAGTCAAGAAGTCGAAAGACTCCTCTTCTCTACTCTTGATGCTCGAGTCCCCGAGATACGAGGATATCGTGACACGTGTCCTCCACAAATGGACGGCCCTGATCATCTTCGAGACCTCGTGAGTCGAGACTTCTTTTCTACGACTCAGTCTCCTCAGACTCCCGATATCCGATGCTCGGATGGCTTCTGGATTTTCACCATGTGTCCCTTGAGATGGACGGTCCCTATTCTTTTGGGATTTCATGGTTCCTCTCCTCTACACATACGAGATTAAATCTCGTGCAGCTCCTTCTAGATCCGATGGCTATCAACTATCTGTTCTAGATCTGACGGCCCAGATCTATTCCTCATGCACTGCACTTTCGTACTTCTCCTGGACGTAAACTCCAACGGTCCAGATCTTATCCTCGCTTGATTTGACAGTAGTTGTGCTTCCTCCTGAGCTTTTTCCTCTTTGAATCCTCTAAGGATTCTTTAACTTCTGTGCTCCTAGTAGCTATCACTCTTTGTGCACAAAAGCACTTTTCCTCCTGAGCTTCTCTTCTCTGAAACCTTAAAAGGTTTCCTCGACCTCTGTGATTTCTACAGAGTCTCTGTACACACAAAGGTCTTATCAGTCTTAAGCTTGTTTGCGGCTCAGGCCTCTAAGAGACTTCACCCTTTTTCCTTCTCTCTTAGATGGAGAATATGATGCCCTATTGGCAGTCTCTTGCTCAAGCAACTCCTTGTTGAGCCCACAGGGTGTTCAGTAACCCTGTGAAGATCCACTCCTGGACTCTTCTCTGTTCCCAAAACTCAAAAGAGTTCTTTCCTGTTCTCTCAGCACCTGCTCAATGCCCTCCTGGCAGAGCCTCCCAGAATCCTCAATGATTCTGATTTCTCCTTGAACCCACAATGGATTTCCCCTCTGCACTCTGTGCCTGCACTCAATTCCCTCCTGGTAGATCTCTATAGAATCCTCAGTGATTCTATCTCCTTCTGAACTCGAACCAAAGTTATTTTCCTCAATGAAACTCGTGCATCTTCTCAATGCCCGCCTGGCAGAGCTCCTCTAGAATCCCACAATGATTCTGTATTTTACTGTGTTCTCCTTTATGCAGTCTTACCTCCAAGGTATTCAAGAACCTTGAGGTTTCTCCCTGAGTTTAAGACTTCGGCTGGTGCACCCTCCTAGCACGTCTTTGTCCAAATTCCAAAAAATTGGAAGTGCACTCTATGCACTAGCTTTCAAAACCTGCAACGTTCTGTCACGCCCTCTTGGCATGAAGCCTCAAAGAACCCAACCTGAAATCAAAGAACTCAGTAGACAATGAATTATGTTTGTCCCTACAAACGCACACCTACAACATATAATGAACACATGAAAACATTCACACAACACATAATGACATGCAGGAAAAACTGCTCTTTGTATTAATATGAGATGCCTCCTTTACAAGGTGTTCTTGAGCTCGGACTTTCAACAGAGTCTCAGCTCCTTCTCTCCTCTCCTATTCCCCTTTACTAACATAAGATCCAAGATCTTTTACATGAGGGGGCTCTTCAAGCTCTTCCCTCCAAGCTACCTACCCTATTCAATTACATTGAATGGGTTGTCTAGTCCAGATCGGATCTAGATCTCAGCCTTACAACCATTAAAGGCTACTTCTACCTAATGCCTGCTCAAAGGCATGGCTCTATGGCTCCATGACCTTACATACATTAATAACATTGAAATCAAATTCAAAATGTGAGAGGACTAGCGCCTCTCTCCCTTGAATGTGCACTTTGAATGCGTTGAGTGGGCTGGTTGGCTGGCGCATGGTTGTCTTGGGGGCGATGCTCCTGCATCATACTCCTCTGCTACAAAAAATTCATGAGCTCCTGCTCATGAGCTCCCCAGCGTTGTTGTTGAAATCCTCCTGGATCCCAAAAAACTCTTTGGAGCTATCTCTCTGCTCCATCTCTTTGTTGTTGTTGTTGTTGTTGCCTTGCTGCTGCTGCTGTCTCCCTTCTGCTCAACTTCTCATCGCTGGAAGTCTCTTGTGTTGACTTCAACATCAGCTTCTTGATCTATTCGATCAATTTGTCCAACTGCTGTCCTAGCTGGCTCTGTTCATGCAGTCTCTTCTGCTGTAATTTTTTTCTACAGATGGGTAAATCACCATGATCTCCCATGCTATCCTCTTCATCCTCTGTGTCACTAAGTGTCCACTCTACTACAAATTTCAGCTTTGCAGTTATATCACTGAGTTGCTACTCAGCTTCTCCCTTTGACAGCTTAACTGTAATTTCTCCTTGTGGGCACTAAGTGTCCACTCTATTGCAGTCTTCTCTTGATTGACCTGTTGTCCAGCCTCTTCATCTGACACTGCTGCTACTACCATCTCTCTTTATGTTGGCTCAAGTCCAACCTTTCCCTGCTTCTCCTTGGGCTGGTATTCTCCTCCATCAGTTTCCAACCTCATCTATTGGATGTGCATGCTATGCACCTCTACCCTTCTCTCCAGGGTTTCAATCTTCTCCCACAGATCAACAAAGCTCATGTTGTCTGCCTCTTCTTTATCTTCTTTTGCTACAATCTCTACTATTGTAGTCTTCTCCCTTTTAGCTTCCTGGCTGAAAATTTTGAGCCATTCCTCAGAATTCTAATCTCCTTCTTCTGCTTGGGCAACCTCTAACATCTGCTCCAATCCCTCTTCCATGACAGTCACAACTAGTTGTCTTCCTCCTGTTGTTTCATCTGCAACACAGACTCTTGCTTCAATTGGGCTCAATGGTAGGAATACCTGAATTCCTCCAATCATCCTAATGCTATTCTGATCTTCTCTCTCTGTCAACTCCTCTGGCTGATATGAACTCATCTCTGAGCTCATCTGTTCTCCCTTTCCCTCCTGGAAATATGGGATTTTTTTGTTGCTCACCTGGAATTCTATGAGATCCTCAGATCCCACCTGATTGCCCTCCTGGTAATGTGAAATTCCCTCGTTGTCCTCCTGACAGTCTATGAGATCCTACAGCAATCCCATCTCATTGCCCACCTGGCAATTGGAAATTTTTGTTCTACCATCTTGGCAGTCTTTGAGATCCTCAATTGTTCTCATGTCATCCTCATCATCACTGAGATTTCTCCCAGCCTTTGGTTCACACACCTGAACCATCTCCTATGGTCCGTTGAGGTTTTCAGCATGCCTCAACCATCCCTTTAACAGCCTCTATTGTCTTTTGGCCACCAATTCCTGAATCGGCCACTTTACCTTCAAATTCATGGGCCATTCATATGCCCATCTTGACCTAGCATTTTGTTGCATCTGTAATGCCATAATTTCCATCCTCACTCTGATCTCGACGAGTTCTTTGTCTCTCATAGGGTTTTCCTACTGTTGGTGGTTCTTCTTTCCACCGCGTGCATGACCTTCAGTAACCATCTCGCTGCCTTCTGTCTGCCTTCCTGGAAAACCTGCTACTATCACTCAACAATCCTGAGTGCTTCTAGCCTCTTCTTACAGTCTTCCTGACTGTATTTCTTGACTGTTTCATACCTGCAAACAATCACCACATAGTCTCAATACTTTGCCTTCCTATGATACCAAACTGATGTGTATCCGAGTACTTATTTATCCTCTCTCTTCCTCTGCCTGCAATATACAAACAGAGTCAAGCTCTGATACCAATTTGTTATGTATCAGAGTACTTCTTTCCTTCTGGCTCCAAAAACAAGCTTTGATACCACACTAACGCAGACCCCCGACCCTCGGGTCGAGATCCACTCACAGGATCTTTCTAAACTCCTTGAGCCAAAGTGGCTCCTTTGGTTCCTCACTGAAACATTCAACAAATCCCTTATCCACAGGTCCTTCTGAAACCCCCTTATGCGATCAGGCACGAGCTTCCCCTTCTTCCAAGCGACCATCATGCTCTGAGCAACACCTTAACACAAGTGCCTTTCTCAAAATCGCGAGTTCGTGAGTCGAATCCCTCGACTCCTCCTTCTTCAAACCTATGATACCTGAGATTGCGATATGGGTATGGCCCTTCTTATTGGGACCCTCTACATACAACCGTAGGCTAGGGTTAACTGCTAGCACCTCTCGCCACTCGCGACTTCGCAATTTCAGTTGTTGGGCCCTTTGTGCTCCTCTTTTGTGAATCCACGAGACGTGATAAATCAACAACAGGTTGACTCCCTTGACCCTACTTCCAACTCACAACTTCTTGAGTTGAAGGGTCGAGCTCTCATACTCCTTTCTTTCAAATCTACAAAATGTGATAAGTCAACAGGATGTTGACTCCTTCCCAAAATGACGTGTGTCCTCCACTTTTCACCTCTTCCATCTTTCACGGGGCACTTAATATTACACCACCTGTCAACTACATGCCCACCTATCAAACATGCCACGTGTTCACTCGAGACTTTGGTCCTCGGCTCTTTGCGACTTCTGTAGTCGAAAGAAAGTTCCTCCAAACCCCAAACCTCCGATATGCGATTTATTGAGATGTCGAATACTATGGCTCTCCTTCCTCCTCGAACAACGGTTAAGATCTCATCATGATCTCGTGACTTCAGGACTTCATGTACTCTATGCTCCGCACCTTGTCCCTGGGAAGTCTGAAATGCCGAATCCCGAAATGTTGAACTCCTCCACTGAGAGATCAACAGCTATGATCCCTTGATCTGATGACCCAGATCCTATCGGGACTTCGTAAGTCGTGAAGTTGAAAGACTCCTCTGCTCTACTCTTGATGCACGAGTCCTCGAGATATGAGGATCTCATGACATGCATCCTCCATAGATGGATGGCCCTGATCGTCTTCAGGACCTCGTGAGTCAGAACTTCTTGTCTATGACTCAGTCTCCTCGGACTCCCGATGTTTGATGCTCTGATGGCTTCTGGATTTCCGCCACGTGTCTCTTGATATGGACAGTCCCTGTTCCTTCGAGATTTCATGGTTCCTCTCCTCTGCACATACGATATTAAATATTGTGTAGCTCCTTCTAGATCTGATGGCTATCAGCTATCTGTTCTAGATCTAGCGGCCCAGATCTATTCTTCCTATGCTACACTTTCCTGCTGCTCCTGGACGTAAACTCCAATGGTCCAGATCTTATCCTCTCCTTATCTGATGGTAGCTGTGCTTCCTCCTAAGCTTTGTCCTCTTTGAATCCTTGAAGGATTCTTTGATTTATTTGCTCCTTGCAGCTGTCGCTCTTTATGCACAAAAGCACTTTTCCTCCCGAGCTTCTCTTCTCTGAAACCTTGAAAGGTTTCCTCAACCTATATGATTCCTATAGGTTCTCTGCACACATGAAGGTGCTATCTGTCCTAAGCTTGTCTGTAGCTCAGACCTCTAAGAGACTTCACCCTTTTTCCTTCTCCCTCAAATGGAGAATCTATTACCTTCTTGGCAGTCTCTTGCTCAAGAAACTCCTTGTTGAGCTCGCAGGGTGTTCAAAAACCTTGTGAAGATCCACTCCTGGACTCTTCTCTGTTCCCAAGACTCAAAAGAGTTCTTTCTTGTAATCTCAACACCTGCTCAATGCCCTCCTGGCAGAGCCTCCCAGAATCCTCAGTGATTCTAATTTCTCCTTGAACGCACATTGGAGTTCCCCTCTACACTTTGTGCCTGCACTCAATGCCCTCCTGGAAGATCTCTATAGAATCCTCAGTGATTCTATCTCCTTCTGAACTTGAACCAAAGTTCTTTTGCTCAATGCAACCCATGCATTTTCTCAATGCCCGCCTAGCAGAGCTCTTCAAGAATCCCGCAGTGATTATGTCTTCTACTTTGTTCTCCTCTTTGTAGTCTTACCTCCAAGGTATTAAACAAACTTGAGGTTTCTCCCTGAGTTTAAGACTTCGGCTAGTGCACCCTCCTGGCGCATCTTTGTCCAAATTTCGCAGAATTGGAAGTGCACTCTATGCACTAGCTTTCAGAACCTGCAGTGTTCTGTCATGCCCTCTTGGCATGAAGCCTCAAAGAACCCAACCTGAAATCAAAGAAATCGGGAGATAATTAATTATGTATGTCCCTGAAAATGCACACCTATAGCATACATCTACAACATATAATGAACACATGAAAACATTCACACAACACAGAATGACATGTAGGAAAAACTGCTCTTTGTATTAATATGAGATGCCTCCTTTACAAGGTGTTCTTGATCTTGGACTTTTAATAGAGTCTCGGCTCCTTCCCTCCTCTCCTATTCCCCTTTACTAACATAAGATCCAATATCTTTTACATGAGGGGGCTCTTTGAGCTCTTCCCTCCAAGCTACCTACCGTATTCAATTACATTGAATGGGTTGTCGAGTCTATATCGGATCTAGATCTCAGCCTTACAACCATTAAAGGATACTTCTACCTAATGCCTACTCAAAGGAATGGCTCTATGGCTCCATGGCCTTACATACATTAATTACATTGAAATCGAATTCAAAATGTGAGAGGACTGGCACCTCTCTCCCTTGAATGCGCACTTTGAATGCACTGAGTGGGTTGGCTGGATGGCACATTGCTGGCTTGGGAGAAATGCTCCTGCATCACTTTCTCATATTAGAAAATCTCCTTCTAGAAGCCCCCCTACTAGACTCCAACATCCTCCCAAAGGTAGGCTTGGACCACTAGCCGGTACAACTATGGGTTGACACTATCACCACCCCCAAGTTAAAACCCTTCAAATTTGAAAATTTCTGGCTTGCCCATCCATACTTCCAGGAACTCGCCTATCATTGATGGAGCATATTAGAAATCCAAAATGGTACCAAAATGTGTTACTTCCAGCAAAATCTCAAATACTTTAGACAACAAGTGCACAAATGGAACAAAGAATTCTTCGGGAACATCTTCCAGGAAAGGAAATTGCTAGAACAAAAACTAGAGGACCTTCAGGGGCAATTCATTCTCTCATGATACACAATCACTCAATAGCAGGAGGAGAATGAGATCAAAAAGCAACTGGAAGAAAGATACAAGCAGGAAGAAATCCTGTGGAGACAGAAATCTCGGGTTCAATGGCTCAATGAGGGAGAGAAAAACACCAAATTCATCCACCGGTCCATGATCCACAGACACCTAATCAATCACATTATGAAACTGGAAGAACCACAAGGAAACACCTTGTTAACCCATCAAGAAATATCGCATGAGTTATCTAACTTCTACAAGGATCTCTTCTCAGAACCAACAATGTACCGTACCTCTGCAATTGAAAGGGTGGCCCAAAATATCCCAACTATCATCACCCAAGAACAGAGTGAGGCTCTCATAACACCAATAACATAGACAGAAGTGGATCAGGCTATTCAGGATATGCCCATGGGCAAGGCTCCAGGCCCAGATGGCTTCACCACAAACTTATTCCATTCCTGTTGGCCAATGCTAAGGGAAGAAGTGTGGTAGCTGGTGGAGGAATCACACAGTTTAGGCAAAGTTCTTTCATATCTAAATTCCACTTTTCTCACCCTTATACCCAAAGAATAAAGAGTAACAAATCCAAATAATTTCCAACCCATAGAACTCTGCAATGTGATCTATAAAATCATCTCCAAGGTCATAGCTCTATGACTCAATNCCAAGGAGAAATCAGGTTACATCGACGGAAGCCAAATCATGGATAGCGTCATCCTAGTCCATGAAATCATTCACTCGCTCAAAAGCACCTATATTCCAAGTATGCTTCTAAAACTTGACCTTTCAAAATCTTTTGACAAATTAAGCTGGCAGTACATGAAAGATCTTTTATTGGATTTTGATTTCAGCAATGATTGGATCTCTTGGATATTGAAACTCATTTCCTCAACCTTTTTCTCCATCATTGTCAATGGAGTCCCCTCTCAACCCTTCTCCCCCACAAGAGGAATAAGGCAAGGCGACCCTCTCTCCCCATTCCTTTTTGTCATTATGGCTGAAGGCCTAGGCCGCTACATCAAGACTTCAATCCAAAATGGATCTCTCCAAGGCCTCTCTCTTCACGGCTTACAACCGACAGCCTCCCACAGACAATTTTTTGATGACACGCTATTAATGAACACCCCCATTGTGCAAGAGGCAAACAAACTAAATTCCATCCTCTCTAATTTCAATGAAGCCTCAGGTACCACCTTTAATCTGGCCAAGTCGCAGCTTTTCTTCTTTAATAATCTAGAAGCAATCCAACAACACCTTTCTCAACTTTTGAATACTCATGTTTGCACTCTGCCTTCTCACTATATGGGACTCCCTCTTTCTGACTCACTAGCCAGAAATATCTCCTGTGACTCTCTCCTACTCTCCATTTCCAATCCTTTTAGAAACTGGACCTTTCGCTTCCTCAACCTTCCTGCCAGAACCTTTCTCTTAAAGTTAGTCCTTCAATCCATACCTGCTTACCTCTTCTCTACCCTAGCTGCCCCCCTCTCTGTCATCAAGAAAATAAGAAATCTACAAAGAAATTTTCTATGGCATGGACACAACTCGGACAAAAAATGGGCCCTAGTCAACTGGGACAAGGTTTGCAAGCCCAAATCCTTAGGTGGACTGGGCCTCCGGGACCTTGGAAAATTAATTAGCACCATGGGAGAAATAATTTGGTGGAGATGGTTCAAAACTCTAGTAAAGATCTGGGCCAAACTCTGGAAATGGAAATATGCCCCCAACATGCATCAAATCCATCTGATAAGAATGCATGAGAAAATTCAAGGCTCCAACATCTAGAATGTGGCCTGGAAAAATTGGCCACTCATTCAGGATCATGCTTTCTGGGAAATTCACAATGGCTAGAATGCCTTATTCTAGATGGATTCTTGGTAGCAAATGCCACCCCTACAATTGGAAGAAAATCTCCAATCCTATCCATATCACATACAAGACCTTGCCACTCTCAAAGTGGCAGATCTATGGATAAATACCCCCAGTAACTCTTCCTAGCACAGCTGGAAATCAACCCATATAGAACTCCAAGTCACCTTGGACTGTGACCTGCAGCATTGGAAACAAACAACATCTCAAAGGTGAATCCGGAAAAGCACAGATCAAGACATTCTCATATGGGGATACACACCTCATGGCAGATTCACTCTCAAAGAGGGATACACTCTATAGGATAAATTCCAAAATCTTCAAAAGGACAACATCTGGATTACCATTTGGAAATCCAAACTCTGGCCCAAAATATCTACTTTCCTCTAGCTCCTTCTACAGAACAAGATATTAACATGGGGAAATATTCAAATATGAGGCTTCATTGGCCCCTCAATTTTCCATCTATGCCATCTTCATGCAGAAACCATGGAGCACCTCCTAAATAGTTGCCCACTCAGCGAGGACATCTGGAACCAAGCCTCTCAGCTCATGAGAAGAACCAAATGAGATAAGAACAACATCAAAAGCACAATCAGGGATTGGGGTTACAGTTCCTTCAATAGTCCTATCCTAAACAGAACCTAAAAACTCTTACTCGGCTTCATAATTTGGCAACTATGGAAAGAGAGGAATAGAAGAATCTTTCACTCCCAACCCTCTCCCCCCACCCTCCTCTAGAACACAATCCTC
>JASDQU010735647.1:94890-112605 GCA_032191745.1 Picea mariana | reverse complement strand
TTGATGGATCATCAAAAGGCAATCTAGGTCGCTCTATCTATGGAGCGGTCATAAGAAATAGCTTGGGCCAAATTCAAAGCCTCACTGCAAAAAATCTTGGATGCAACACCAACAATTCAACATAAATTTGGGGTCTCCTCAAGGGAGTGCAAATTGCTCTAGATCAAAACCTCACTTGTCTGATCATTGAAGGAGACTCCAAAATCATAATCGACTTGGTTACAAAAATCCTGAATGGAAGAGATCTATGGAAAATCACTTCCGGTTGGCACCTCTTTGGCCCTCTTTACAGCTTCCAGGCACTTCTCAAACCCGCTCTAACTCTCACCCCTTCACACATCTGATGAAGTGTGAATAAAGTTGCAGACAGACTAGCCAATGTAGGGGTTAACTCAATGCAGCAAATGATTCTCCACAACTCCAAGCAGTCACAAAGCTCACCCCTTTGGCTCCAATGCAAGGAGCTTGCCCAGCTAGATGGCCATAACCCAGACGGGGTGTCATCCTTGATCACTCAATAATTCTTCCAAGTTAGAAATGATCAGAAGCTCGGGAGAGAGGGTGCCCGTCAGCGATGGCACAGATGATAAACAGCTGACAAAAGATTTTGGGAAATCATCTTTCGGGAGTCTAGAGCATGGTGGGAGTTTTTTTCCAAAGTCGCGAAGTTGCAATATGCGAATTCTTGGAAAGTGTGGGAGAATCTGGACCATTGGATCAATAGGTGTTGGGGACCATCGATTTGGGTCCACTATTCAGATGCGAGATGTTTTTGGGACATCAGCTATCGGGGGTCTAGAGCACAGAGGAAGCTATCCTCCAAAGTCGTGAAGTCGCGATACGTGAAGTTATGAATAAAGGGAGAGAATCTAGATCGTTGACTACATAGGTTCTTTGGATCGTCGATCAGGTACCTCCAATATGACGCAAGAAGAAATCGAGAACTCGACAATCGGAAACCTGAAGCATGGAGGTAGTTGTCCTCCAAAGTCATGAAATGTGAAATATCAAAGAGTAAGAGAAAATTAGGACCGTTGGTGCTCAAGATGATCTGAACCACCAATCACAAGAATATTTCTGGAACCTGACAATCGGGAATCCGAGGCATCGAGGGAGATGTTTTCCAAAGCTGCGAAGTCTATGGACCATAGGCGATTGGCGATTCACGATGTCTCGAAGAAGATTTTTTCCATTGCCTGCAAGCCATCAGATCTGAAGGTCTCGGGGATTAGGATGTGGGGAAAACCATGAACAACATTGTAATCTGGTCCTCAACAGCTCCACCTTTAGCTATTAGCATTCTTGTAAATGCTGATAGGTTGCAGGTTTTGTAAGCTTTCATTTGGTTTAATATAAGGATCCACTTTTATTTANTATATATATATCAAAATAACAATAATTAACAACACATCATAATTATCATATATAACCCATAATCGAAATGAAATCATAGTGCACCATAATTGGATCAATTGCATGCAAGAGTCCTCAAAGAATATGTCAATAAAAGTGTGCTCATTAGAGTGGGATGTTACATCGGTCGACTTGTCTTAGAGCTACATTGTATTGACTTCCATCTCGATTTCCAAATAGTTGACTTGACTTGTGACTCGATGGTATCGATGCTTCCTCGCCAAAATCCACCATTTACATTCTCACCATCATAACTTGTTAAGGGGAATTCTTCTATTCCTTCCTTTTCATCAACCTTATCAACATTAACAGAGCATATCTCTTCATTTCCTTCTTCAATTAAAATATTATGAATTGTATCTCTTTAACCTCTTTTGCATATTGAATATACTGAGTGTCTTCTAAGACACTTCTACATGTGACTCTTCCTCTGTCTCTTCTCTGGAATCTACTTCAATTAAGATATTCTGAATCACTTATGCCTCAAGGTGATCTTCCTCTTCCTCTGATTTTATTATATCATTCTGTAATTCTGCCTCATATAAGATATTATGAATTATCTTAATGACTTACTTCCTTGGACACTACTTTAATAAAATCTTCATAATTGTCTCTCTTTGGTCTCTACCTAAACTCCCGTTAGTTTGTCGATTCCAATAAACATCCCGCTAACTCATCAAAATTCAAATAGTGGTCAATTTTGTTTCATAATACTTGTGCGTCCATATTTTCCATCGCTTATTTTCAACAAGTCTTGACTCCTTATTTTCGTGTGAGATCCCCAGCAGGCCTGAGAATACATTTAACAAAACTGTACCAATACTTCATGTCCACCTCATAGCTTAGACTTTAGTCAAACCATTAAGTTTCCTTACTATATCATTGCATAGAATAATCACGATTGTTCATTTGATTTGTGCGAGATGACTATAGTCATAGATCTCTTCGTGCATCTTCTCAAAATGGTGGATCATATGATGATGTTATCTAGAGACACGTGGCACTCTATCGTACTGACACGTGGACACCATGAATCAACCACTTCATCTTCTAAAATTTATGAATCCATTTGACATGTGGCATCACTTTAGGATGACCTGTGGCATGATCATAGACTGCCACATCATCATTCACATTTCCATGTCACCATTATCATTCAATGACAACATTGTCATGACTTATGGTTTATCCTTTGATACCACTCATCAAGCATATCCTTGTCTTGACTTTCCATGTTTGACTATTGTCCATGTTTGATTCATGTTTCCATCAATGAAAACAAACAATCAATAATGCCAACAATAGGGTTGTTCTTGTGTAAGAAAGAGGGCATGATGTTGATTTTGTCTTAGGTGTGGACCAAGGTTAGGCATGTAACATTTTATTTTGAATGAATAAGACAATAAGGAGCAGAATGCTCAAGTAATGTTGGTTTTCACAGTTTGGGTTTCCAGGTTAAAATCTCTGTGTACTATGTGATTGTTGTGTGATTTACTTTCTTGATTAAATATGTCTTCCTCTCTAATGCTAGTTTTAGCGTGGAAGTGTGTCTCATTTCCTAACATCGATCAGATCATTTTGGTCATCTTTGAAAAGTCTTCATGTGATGTAGGAAATTTGGTATTTATTTGAATCCTTTGAAGTCTATTTTCAATGTCACCCAAGGTAAGCTTATCGGTCATATTGTTTCTGATTCAGGAATAAGCATTGATCCTGAGAGGGTTGTTGTTATCTTAAATCTTCCAGCCCCTACATCTAAGAAATAAATTCAAGATTTTATGAGCACTATAAATTTTGTCTGAAGGTTTGTTTCTAATTTTTTTTTCATTGTTAAACCAATTCATAATATACTAAAGCAGGATCATCCTTTCTCTTAGACAGATGATGTCGAAAAGGATTTCATAAGAATCAAGAAAGCAATCAGTTCATGTTGGCCCTTGACCAAGTTTTGAGGAAACCTTGGTCAGGTTTGGACCACTTTTGGACTTCAAAAGGTTGGTCGAAGATGGAGCACCCAGGCGGAGCTGAGATCATGGATCTCACTTATTTTTCGGGCTATGTGGACCCAACAAGGGGTATCTAGGGTTTTTGTAATGGTTTATGGGATGTTGGCCCATGGGGTTTACCCATGACTAGGCCTTATTGTAAGGGAGTGTAAAAGTATAAATAAGTAATAATGTATGGTAGAATTAGTGAATTCTTAGTAGCTAAGTGAAAATAGTTTGGAATTGCTTTGTGCAACGGGATGTGTGTGTGAAGGATATGTGCTCGCTAGAGAAGTTGGCTATGTTCCTTGATCGGGTTTTGGAAGGAGGATCTGGTGCTCAGTGTGCGATCTCTTGTCTGGTGCGAAGCTTGGCTATGTGGCTTGGTGCACAGGAGAAAATGAATGTAAGAGATTGAAGAATAATAAAGAAGATGAAGTAGTTGGTGGACGTAGCCCCAGACTGGGGTGAACCATGTATATCTTGTGTCTTTGGTTGGCTTTGTGTTATATTGTTTATGTTATGAATATGCTCAATACTTTGATTATTATGTATGATACATATGTTGTTGCTTAGTGCTTACTTGTCTTAAAGATGAATGAATGCTAGATCTAACCTAATGCTATGTGATAAGTGGTTGAAGTGATTAAACTTTGTTGTTACTACGCTGATCTCTATTAGGGTATGTTTTGCAATGTTATTAAAGATAATAAACTAATGCATATCACCTTCTAAGTGTTGCTAGAATACTCTGTGAAGTGTTGTTATCACAGATCTGTGTCCCATCTTGGTTACAGACACCTACATCTTGTAACCCCCCCTTCTTATACCTCGGGTGAGACTTCACCTACTTCGGAGGTGTTGCCGAAAGGGTCGTTAGTTAGGGTTTTATTGGTGCATTGTTGAAGCGTTCAACCCTGGGTCTTCCCCTGTGCCAACAAATGGTTCTATTGTCGGGACCTGAAACTGTGATTGTTGGGAAATGAAGTAAAGAAAAGTGAAGCTTTGTGCATAGATCTGTTGTTGAATTGTGCAGTACTCTACTTGAATTGTGAAGCTCTATGCTAAGAAATAAATCCGATCCAAAGAAAAAAGGTAAGATTTGAAGAAAGGTAAAGCTTTGTGCTCTGATAAGAGTAAGATAAGTGAAAATTTTTGTTTCGAAAGCATGAATTTAGGTATGTTTAATAGATTATGTCATAGTCTAAAGGCTAGGGAGCAGTTGGAAGAAAGAGATAATCTAAGTAAAGCTAATAGAAATGAAGAAAGATATGTTATTCCTATGCATAGAAAGATTTTTTGGACTAATAAGTGGATGCAGCAACCTAGAAATAATTTTTGTAGATTGCAGGTCCAACACCATGATCCTAGTGCGTAGTACAGAAGAGGTTGGGGAACATACAAGAGGAAAAGAGGATTGACATTGTGTAATAACTGCAGAAGATCGGGACATCTTGCTAAGGAATGTCCTGGTACAGGTCCTATTTTCATTTGTTGTAAAACTATTGGTCATGAGGTTGAGGATTGTCCAAGGATGATTGTTAAAGTTGAAAGAATGAACATGAGATAAGAAAACTATGAAGGAAGTCAAGAGACTAAGGGAATGTTAGAGAATCATAAAGAGAAAGAATCTGAGAAAGCTCGGACTATGTTATTATAGTTGAAAGAAATGATGGATGTTCACAAAGATGTCAATTTACTAGAGATCCTGAATGTAAAACAACACATAAGTGAAAGAATAGAAGACTTCAACATAGACTGTGTCTTGGATGAGGAAACATAAGTGAATATTATGACAAAAGGAACTTGGGAAATTTTGGGAAATCCTGTTTTGATACCCTCATTGGGAAGGATAGGCTTGTTCAAGGGTAAGATGATAACCTTATGTGGAAGAGTTACTAATGTACCTATTATTGTTCATGGAACATATACTGAAGAGGAATTTGAAGTCATTAAGTTTGTTGAGAACAATGCCCCTTTCCCACTTTTGTTAGGAAAGACTTGGATTGAGAGGGATCAGATCAGAAAAAAAACAGAGGAAGAGGCCACAGAAAAGAAAAATCAAGAACTAAGGGATTTTATATCTAGAAAAATACATCTAATCATAAAAGAACGAGAGGATAAGTCGAAGAAACAGAAATAAGTAACAACACAGGAGGACACAAGGCAAGGGAATTAGTTGTCAAATTTGAAAGAATGCAAGAAGGTTTGAAGGACCTATCCATGCAAGAAATAAGTATATCCACCCAGGAAGTATTAAGAGAAGGGATATTAACCTTAGACCCTTTGAGAGAACATTAGCAGTGAAAAGTCACTACACTAGGAGAAGATAAGAATAAGAATGGAAAGAGGATCCCAGACACAGTTAGAGAGACGTAGATCGCAGGAAAGAAGGCAAGGAAGCTCAGTAAAAAAAATGCTATGGAAATTCTACAGAAATCTATAGAGACCAGATGGAAGACTTCACAGACTGGAACCTCGCAAAAGGCAGGTTCACAGGATTTTAACTTTGCTAGAATAGCAAGACCGCGTAGAATGAGACTTCTCCCTAGTGAAGCTATATGACCATTGGAGGCGCCTCGACTGTTAGAACGATGCTCCAGAATGGATGGAAAATGCATTTATGGACTGATGGACCACTTTTGGGACATTGAGACCACACCATAATGGAAATATTCGCATTGATGAAAGCATTCATGCCCATTGGAAGAATCTGAGAGCCTTCACACACACACATCTCATTGCACAAAGCAATTCCAAACTATTTTCACTTAGCTACTAAGACTTCACTACTTCTACCATACATTCTTACTTATTTATACTTTTACACTACCTTACAATAATGCCTAGTCATGGGTAAACCCCATGGTCTGAAATCCCATAACCCATTAAAAAAAACCTAGAGACCCCTGTTGGGTCCACATAGCCCGCAAAATAAGTGAGATCTGCGATCTCATCTCCGCCTGGGTGCTCCATATTCGACCAACCTTTCGAAGTCCAAAAGTGGTCCAAACCTGACCAAGGTTTACTCAAAACTTGTTCGAGGGACAATAGTTCTGCACTGGTTTTGGTGAAACCAAATTTTAAATAAGACTTTATTATATATACAAACGCCACAGAAGAAGCAATTTATGTTATTATTTTGCAAAGTGATGACCAAAATAACGAAAATCATGTAGCTTACATGATTCAAAGTTTGTCATATGATGAATTTAAATATTATTATATTGAAAAGAATGATTTCTCTCTTGTTAAATCTATAGAGAAATTTTGTCATTTTATTCTAGTCAAGCGCACACAGGTAAAAGTCCATTTTCCTATTGTTAATTTTTTTCTTTCACAAACTTATATTTCATGAAAACTTGCACATTAGCTTGCAAAAATCCAGGAGCATGATTTGACGATCATGAAATCCAAAATGATTAAGGGACATGACTTATCCCTTCACTTAGATCAACATCCTGAACCAAGTGAATTTTCTGAAGACGAAGATAGTCTATTGTTGGCATTGTTTTATGTTGAAAAAAAAAATGTCACTTTCTCTGAACACCCATGGTATAAATATCTCATTCATTACTTACAATTTCAAAGGTGTCTAGATCATTTAAATTCTCATCAACGAAGGAGGCTCTAACTTCAAGCTTCTAAGTATCTCATTATAAGACACTCTTTGTTTAAAAGGCTTGTCGATGGGATGTTTATATGATGTATTGATGATAACGCATCTCAAAGGATATTAAATCAGATCCACAAATCAACGACATCTATTGTTCATATTGGTGGTCATTTTTCCGCTAAATCCATTTATTTTAAAATCATCAGAATGGTTATTACTGGCCATATATTTTTAGAGATTCGTATCAATTCAGAAGGGCCTGTGAAAAATCCCAGAAGTTCATTGGTAAAGAAAACTTCTCTACCATGCCCTTAAATTCGGTTCTTTCATAATTCCCATTTTCTAAATGGGGTTTAGATTTTATTGGTTCTATTAACCCGCCATCTTCTGCAAGACATGTTTATATATTGACAGCTATAGATTACCTCACGAAGTGGGCTGAATTTGTACCTCTTAGGTATGTTCAATATGAACAGGTTATTTCTTTTTTAGAATCCAATATCTTTTCTCAATTTGGTCTTTCAATGTAAAACATTTCAAATAAAGGACCAACTTTCATCTCTGCAAAGCTATCTCATTTTCTTAATAAGTTTGGTGTTAAACACTTTACCTCCTCTATGTATTATCCTCAAGGAAATGGGCATGATGAGTTGACTAAAAAGAACATGATCAAAATCTTGAAAACAATTATAGAGGGTAAGCCCCACCAGTGGCACGCACTTCTTACTTATGCAATTTGGGCAGATCGTACTACTACTAAGTCTAGTACAGGATTTACCAAACATGAGCAAACCCCTCATATATCTCACTTTTCATAAGTTGCTCCATGAAGTCTCATTTCATATATCTCCCCCTGTTGTATAACTTTCTATTCTTGGTCTATTTCTATCACTTCTTATTACGCACCCCTATTGATTTCGTCAAAACTAGAATTCATGAGTTCTAATATGCTACAAGCAGATTTCCCTATGGAGTCGCCAATTGTTGATGAAAAATTGTGCAACATGGAATCCTGCCTACAAAATATTCCAATGTAATATACTATTTCTATTATTATATTATTTAACTAGTAGGTGGGACCCCTTAGAGAAGATGTATTAAGTTGATTTCCCTCCTTTGTTTTAGAAAGAAATGTGACCTACAAACAAATGGCTAGATTAAAATATAGCATGATATTTTATTCCTCTCATATGCACAAATGGTTTCTTCGTCAACAATTTACAAGACTTTTTATCCTCATATTGCATTAATTATGTTGTTTCTGTGACTAAAAGAAAAGAAAAGGGTGAGAGGCCTTCCGCGCCAGAATTATGATACTTATGATTATAAGTTTTAAAGTTGTATGACTTTAATATGGCTTGTGACATATTTAAAAAAAGTGGTCAACTTTATTCCATGCATATATATATATATATATATATCATATATGATATTACACAAATTTTTCACATGCAAAGTGTGGATGAACCCAACTTAGAGTTAAATTCATATATGTTATGAGCATTATATTTCACGTCGCTTTATTGGTAAATTGATATGGTTGATATATAGTGCAGTGACAACTTAAAATAGCTATGAATGTGGTATAGCATTGATTTATGCTATGGTTGAAAATTTTATAGTGTAATATGTCTGTGATCTAGGTGGATATTGGTGGCTACCCACCTCTTTCCACTGGCTCCTCTTGACAGTTTTTAGTTTAGCACGTTCTTATGTACTTCTTTGTAATTGTGGGTTCTACACTTTCGGGGCTATCTAAATCCATACATAGCTTACAGGTGGAGATTGGCGGCCACCCACCTAATCCAATTGGCTTATTTTGGAAGAGTTCATGTCAATACATCTTTTTGTACTTCCAGGGCCGTTTTGGGGCCCTAAACAGTGTTTTTTTGGATTTCCATATTCAAATTGTAGATAGTGTTAGAGTTTGATGGACTTATGTGTAGTTCTTGAAAATACCTTTCCAACGGGTTATCACACACCTAAAATGGAGGTCGCATTCAAAAGTTATGACCTCGAAAAATTGAGGTACAAACTTACCCATCAGGGCCCACATAACTTTTGACATTTCATCTCCTAGGGTTAGGGTTTTGGAATTAATGAGTAATGTTAAAAATGCCTTTGGAGCATCATTGTAATCATTATGCTCATATGGATGCACGTAGAATCCACATCTCTTCTCAGAGATAGATACCACCATTCGAGCAAGTTGTTTCAGTTCTGCGGTTTTACAATTTCATCCTATTTTATTTATTCAATAGAAGTTATTGTTCACTGGATATCTGTTGTTGTTCTTTGTATCTCTATGTTAAGGTACTCGATTTGTTATTCATTTTGTTCTGCTCATAAATCTGGATTAGTGGTATCAAAGCGGTCTGCTCTTCATTTATTTTTCATTTTTCATGTCCCTAACAAGATCTAGGTATAATAAGTTGGGACTTGAACCAGTTGATCCTTTGCAAGATCGGTCACATCGAGCCTGACCACAACTCATGGGGGATGAGAAGAAATATGATGGATCAGGAGATCCTTTTAAAATGTTTCTCAAGGAATCCCTTGCATGAAAAATGAACGATATGATGGATAACTTTGCACAAATCCTTCGGCGGCTTCCCACAGGAGACGCATATTCATTAAGCGGTCATGCAACCCCCTTCAAGGTACAAGTAAATTTTGATATTCCATTATTTGAAGGATTGATAGATGTGGATGCTATAGATAAATGGTTGAATATTCTTGAAGGGTATTTTTCAGTCCACAATTTTTTTGATAAGGAAAAGATCACTTTTTCACTCCTCAAGGTCATCCCCCATATTAAGGATTGGTGGGATACATACTCTAAGAAAAGGGCTAGAGAGGAATCTACAATATTTGTGGTCGTCCCCACCTGGGATTCCTTCAGGGATTCCATTAAAGAACATTACTACTTTGTTGGAAGGTACGAGGACCAGTACACAAGATGGACCGTGCCGCGTCAAGAAAGGGACCAGAAAATACCAAATTTCACCAATATTTTCCATACTCTTCACACCAAATTGTGAATCAAAGACTCTGAACGACATCTGGTGCTCAAATACCGTGGTTTTATGCATAGATACATTAAAAAAAATGGATTTTCTGGACATCGCATCATTAGGTGTGGCTTATAGATATGTTGTCAAGATCGAGCATAAATTTAAGTAGAAGAGGCGAGAGTTTGGATCTGCAAATTCATCATAGCTGAAGTAGGGAAAGGGTGGTCCCAATCCACCAAAAAAGGGAGAGACAAAATATGGATGCTCTTAGGAAAACCATTCCAAGCCGCAACCCAAGAAGGGTAATGAGAAGTCGAAGAAGGACACGAGAAAGTGGTGTGAATACCATAAAATCCCTTGGCACAACACCGAAGAATGTCGCTGCAAGCAGTCACTGGTGGCCGAGCTGAAAGATTCCGAGTCAGAGGTAGATTCTGACTCCAAATAAAATCCAGACAGTGGGAAGCGTATCATCGATGCCAAACCCAATTCTACTATCGCTTCCACCAAATTCCATCCAAGCGAACCAGAAGAACCAGAGGAAGGGGAACGCCTCTTTCATTCACACATGTGGGTAAAGGGGACTCTTCTACATTTCATTATCGATAGAGGCAGTCAGAATAACCTGATTTCATCAGAGGTCGTCAAGCAGTTGGACCTGCCAATAACACCACACTTGGAACCCTACAACATCGGTTGGCTTCGCTAAGGACGATATCTCGACATCAACCAATAGTTTCGTCTATCCTACAACATCAAGCCCTTCAAAGATGAGGTATTGTGTGATATTTCTCCCCTTGAAGTTTGTGATGTTCTTTTAGGCCAACCATATTTGTGGAAGTGACATGTTGTGTATGAGTCTAGACTGCATAGTGTTATTATTACTTTGGGTAGACAATTGTAGATGATACCAAAGGTAGAGCCGCCTACTGTTATTTCTTTAGTCTTTGCTAAGAAATGCAGTAAGGTCATTTCACAGACCGGGAAGTTCATATTCTTTATGATTCATTCTCACAGTAAGCAGAAGGTCATCGCCACATCTATGACCTCTACACAGAGCCTCTCTTTGCAGCAAAAGCAAGTGGACGGGATCATGGAAGAGTATAGAGACATATTCTCCTCACCCACTGTGGTACTAACACACTGCCAATTCAAGCATCCAATTGATCTAGCCCTTGGTGCACCACTTCCTAAAGGACCATTATATCATCGTTTGTTGATGGAAAAAGATGAAATCAAGCACAAGATCCAAGAGATGTTTCAAAAGGGGCACATCTGACCTAGCTCCTCCCCTTGTGAAAGCCCGATTGTGTTGGTGATGAAGAAACACAGAACATGGCGACTTTGCATTGGTTACAGAGCATTAAAAAAAATCACAGTCAGGAATCGGTACCCAATTCCCCAAATTGATGATCTTCTTGACCAAATCAAGGGGGAAAATTTCTTCAGCAAGATTGAACTAAAGTCTAGCTACCACCAGGTTCCCATCAAACCAATCGATGTATGGAAGACAACTTTCAAATCTAAAGAAGGCCTCTTAAAATGGTTGGTCATGCCCTTTGTCTTAATAAATGCACCAACAACTTTCATGGCATTGATGGATGATGTATTGAGACCCTTCACCAACTCTTTTGTGGTGGTATATCTGGATGAAATCTTCATCTTCAACAGAACTTGGGAGGAGCACATGTATCATATTCAACAAGTTTTGGGCACTCTGCGGCAGCACAAGCTATATTCCAACTTGGAAAAATTATCCTTTTTCATGAACATGATCCAATAATTGGGCTACATTGTTGATTAGCATGGGGTACATGTGGATCCAGCTAAGATCCAAGTCATTCATGACTGGACATCCCCGACCACACTAACCAAGCTTCGGAGATTCTTGGGACTTACCAACTTCTACCGAAGGTTCGTTTTGGGATTCTCCCATATTACATGGGCCCTCATCCAAGTAACCAATGGTGGTGGTAAGGAAAATTTTGCATGGGGGCAGGCAAAACAACAAAGATTTGATGATATGAATCATCACTTGTGCTTATCTCCAGTACTCTCCTTACCTAATCTGCAACAAATGTTCGAGATTGAGAATGATGCTTTCGACTATACTATAAGCACATTTCTCACTCAACACAGTCATCCAGTAGCATACCATAGTGAGACACTCTCAGATATTATCCGAAAATACCCCACATATCACAAAGAAATTTATTCCATTATGCAAGCTTGTCATCAATGGAAACATTACATTCTGAGAAATGAGATAATCATCCACACTGATCATAAGCCTCTATAGTTCATATAGACACAGGGGAAGTTGCATAATCACCACCATCAAAAGTGGTCCACATACCTACAACAGTTCCATCTCAACATCAAGTATAAAAAATGGACCACAAATCATGTCGTTGACTGCCTCATTCGCCCTCTCGTTGTTTCCCTCACCACAATTATCCATTCATGTGGGAATGAAGCATCTAAGTGGCCCCAACTTTATCAGCGTGACCTTGACTTCGCCACCACCTATCACCTCTTGGGTACATGAGAAAATGTCACCGATTTTCACATCCAGGATGCATTGTTATGTCATCTAGGCCACCTCTGTGTTCCCAAAGACGAGCGTGCAAAGCTGATTTGGAAGGCTCACTACAGTCGGATGGTAGGAAATTTTCCATGGATAAAATTGTGGTTTTTCTACAGAAACATTTTTATTGGCCAAAACTTTGACAAGGTGTCAACAAGTATATCATATCTTTCACTTCTTGTGCCATTACCATGCCAACCATCAAGAAGCGAGGCTTATACACCCCTCTTCTTAATCCTAAGAGGCCTTGGGAATCCATCTCGATGGATTACATGTCTGGCCTTCCATCCACCAAGCACGGTAATGATTGTGTATTTGTGGTGGTTGATCAGTTTTCAAAGATAGTGATTATCAGATATTGCAAGAAGAGCATCATAGCGGCAGATACTGCCAAGCTCTTCTTCAAGAGGGTGTAGGTCCATTTTGGGATACCACATACCATCACCTCATATCGAGACAACAAGTTCCTTAGCACATTTTGGTCAAGTATCTGGTCACTGTTGGACACCAAGCTCACTAAATCCACTGCTTTCCACCCCCAAATTGATGGCCAGGTAGAGGTCATCAATTGGATGATTGTGCACATCCTACGCATGTACAACTCTAAGCATCTGTGTACATGGGATGAGAGTCTTCCCTATGTTCATCACATATACAACAGGGCTCTCCATAGATCCATCGGTCATATCCCATTTCAGGTGGGGCTGGGATTCCAACCCTTGGGTCCCATTAAAGTTGCACTACCTCTTGCAACCACACAAGAAAAATCTTCCCATTTTTAGTCTAAGGCTAAAAAATTCACCAGATTCATTGAGCGGATTCATCACATATGCCAATAGGTCCATGATATTTTGAAGAAAGCCAACGCTAATTATAAGCAGTGACATGATCAACACCGGGTACCACACCAGTTTCAGGTGGGAGACAAGGTTTGGTTACATTTGTAGAAAGAGCGTCTTACCGGGCCCCATCAAAAAATCCTCCCACTTTTCTATGGGCCTTACACTATCACCAAGGTTGTGGGTAGCAATGATTTTGAGCTCAACACTCCACCCTTCCTTAGCTTGCACCTAGTGTTCAATGTGGACCTCATTCAGCCATATTTTCCACCATTATTGGACACCTCAAAGATCACAGAACAATTGAAACCAACAAATATCGACCATGATTTCATGGAACATGCATCCTCTAATCAGATAGTGGACACACAGGTCAAGGGGACTCACTAGCAGAGGATCTATCTTTATCAAGTTGTCAAGGCAGGGCAACTCCTACACTAAGGCAAGTGGCTCACCCGGAGCCAAATTCAGCAGAATTTTCCTCACCTGATGGGGGCACTCAATGCAATGGATACCATTTCTTCCTAAGGGGGGGGCGGACTGATCCAGGTGGATATTGGTGTCCACCCACCTATTCAAACTCGCTCCTCTTGACAGTTTTTAGTTCAACACGTTCTTTTGTACTTCTTTGTAATTGTTGGTTCTACACTTCTAGGGCTATTTGAAGCCCTACACAACTTTCAGGTGGATATTGGTGGCTGCCCACCTAATCCAACTGGCTTATTTTGAAAGTTTTCATGTGAGTACATATTTTTGTACTTCCAATGCCATTTTGGGCCCTAAACAGTGTTTTTTTGGCTTTCCACGGTCAAATTGTACCCAAAGTTGAAGTTTGACGACATAATGTGTATTTCTCAAAAATACCTTTCCAACGGGCTATCACATGCGTAAAACAGAGGTCGTATGAAAACGTTATAACCCTGGGAAGTCGAGGTACCAAATTACCCATCGGGGCCCACATAACTTTTGGTGTTTCATCTCGTAGGGTTAGGCTTTTGGATGTCTAGGGTTTTGGAATACATTAGTAATGTTAGAAAGGCCTCTGGAGCCTCATTTTAATCATTCTACTGAGACAGATGCACATAGCAGCCACTTCTTTTCTCAAAGATAGCTACCACCATTCGATCAAGTAGTTTCAGTTCTATAGTTTTATAGCTTTAGCCTATTTTATTTATTCAATAGAAGTTATTTTTCATTGGATATATGTTAATGTTCTATGTATCTTTGTGTTATAGTACTCAATTTGTTATTCATTTCATTTCTCTCATAAATCTGGATCAGTTTGGTACCAAGGCTCAATTTGGAGTATGAGTTGGCAACTATGTGCTTTCCACCATGCAAATTTGCGTTGGTTATCATGAAAGGTTGGTGATTTTTGGTGTATGTTGAGGTGGCGTGAGTTGATGGAGAGTTAATGCACTCTCCATTGTTTTTCCCTCCCAAGAATACCATCTTTTACATTGTTTCTTGTTGTAAATGCTCTATTGTTGATTAGTCAAGGGGTTTGTAGATTCAAGGGATTTGGTAGTTGGATAACGATCTTGGGTTTATCTCTCATGGTTATTTATCTTATTTCAACAGGTATGGACATTTTCAACTTCTCTGGCATCAATGGCTTGCTTTTTTCTGATAAACTTTAATATTTGCTCAAGTTGTTTTCATGTTGTGTGTTTGTTATGAGAATGAATCTCTGTTGGACATTGATTTTAAGATGTTGTGGATGGAAAATTATTTGTATGAAGTTGATACAAAATAAATAGGATTACTAGTGAGATTCTGACCTAGGTTTTGCATTTTAACTTATATAGTCGAGTTTAAAAGGAATAAGAGCTTTGAATGAGAAAAATAGTCTCATCATTGTTGTTTGCATGTTGGGTTTTATGGTTATGGCTTGTTGTTAGGCACTTTGGCTTTCTTGTTATGATTGTGGATTTTGTTCTCAAAACAAAACCAAATGGAAGTATGCAGTGCGCTCCCAGACTTGTCATTTTAACTGCCTCTTTATCTTGTTCTGTAAAAAATGTTGAGCATTCTTTTAAGGCTCACTGTAATATTAGTTTAGTCTGTTGTGATAATTGTTGGGGCATGCAAGTTTGTTTCGATTAATTTATCTCACATACATCACGATCTTATTGTATCAATCCACTTGAATATGACTATAAAGGAATTCAAAACCTAGGGTTTCGACTTACACTCCTATCTCAGCTCGCTTACTTTGGAATTAAAAGATAAAAACCCTACCTTCAATCTCCACAATTATGTTATCATCATTTTGAATTGCTTGTTGTAAGTGTTGGCTGGAAATGATAAGCATGTGTGTGAATTCGACATCATATTTTGGGCTGGTATTTGGTTGGAAGATTGGTTTCAAGTCTCATTTTACAAATATTTTTAAAGGGAAGCCACTCTTTGATAAAACACAGTTCTGGCAGTTGGAAATATATATGGAAAATGTATATATCAACATACAAATGGGAATAGTTCTTGTGCCATGAAATGGATTCATTATGTTATTATGGTTATACTATTTTGGAAAAACAGGGTTCAAATGGATAAAATTAAAAAGTTTAAAGATGATTCTTTCTACAGGAAATTATAAAAAAAAAGAGTTTTCAGACTATTTATTGATATATTTTGTTTAGTGAATTTAACTCTCAAGAATACAAAAGACAAAAATACATAGTTTTATTTTGAGGTTTGAATTGATCATATGTATTGATGATTGATGGATGATATTTGTATGTGGAAAGAACATTGATCGTTATCACTTCCCTCCATAATTTCATTTTACACAAATTATAAAGCCCTCATTTTTTCCCTGAATCATTCTTTTATTTCCATGTTCTGTTCCAAAATAAATATGATTTTATAGAAACCCTACAATTTGAAAAATGAATAGTGAGAACTATTAACGAGACCTACAGTTGAGTATGAAGATGGCGTGATTATTAAAATGGCTTGGTTAAGAATGGGTCTTATTTAGAACAATAATAATTTATTTCATTTTCATAAATAACACTTTTCGTTCATTATAAATCCAAATCACATCCCATATTTCATTAAGTATCCATATTCTAGATAATGAAAATTGTGAATTTTAATTGGTAGAATGACTATGATTATTGTATACATAGTAATGGATTAATGGCATGCATGCTTGTGTGTTAAATAATAAGATCCCATGTTTGAGTTTATCTTTAGACAAAGTTAATTGATGGTTGATTAGTCTTTCCTGTTCTATATTCTTATCTAAGTTTGTTGTTAGAAAATGAGTTTCTTTAGTAGAGGAATCCATGGAAGTGACAGGAGCATAAATATTTTTTGGCAAAGAGGTAACAGGAGACCTAGATTCTCCATTCACTTTGATGTTGATCCTCAAGAGTTGAATCAACTATTTCAAGTTGGGTTCTTTAACCTGGTTGATCAAGGAGTATTCCAGCCACATCCTATACCACAGAGGAACCTTTACCAACCTCATTATAATCTTTCATAGGTCCATGTTCCACCTCATGTCTCACTTCAACTAGAGGTCCCTATTAATGATGGTTGGAAAGATATTTTCAATCAACCTACATTCCATCACCATGGTTGGCCTACGGTTTCATTTCCATTACCTCCTCCACCTCCACACAACCAGCATTTCCATCAAATTGATCATATTGCATCCCATGTTCAGTACTCACATGAAATAAAGAGACTTAAGACAACCATCCCTGAACCCTTTTCAAGCAAAGGCAAAAAAGTGTTCATTCATGCCAAATATTCTAGTGACTTCTCCCAGTCAGTTACCTCTCATACCCAGAAGAATAATGAAAAGTCTCCATCTCTCAGTGAAGTTCATATTTGTGCATCCAATCAACCAAACACTGAGAAGATCAACTTTACAAACAGAGCAGAAAAGGAAGCAAGCAGTGGGAAGAAGCAAATTGCTTCTCATAGTAAATATGGCTTTTGATTATTGCAAGACAATTTGTATGTTTTGGTTATTTTTGGGACAGCCTGATACCATTATACTCATTTTTGGACAATAGTCTTATTTATTTTTTGTATTGGCATGATACATTTATTTATTTGATATATACATGGATAATTTTGGGGAGACACAAAGGAATATTCAAGTGATTTTTTATGTGTGTATTTATGAGGTGGCATGATTTATTTTAAAAATAAATTATGGAGGGACAATGAGGGAATCAAGCTTAAAAAGATTTAAAAGATTAGGGGTCCCACCTATTAGTTATTTGTAACATACACACTACCA
>JASDQU010735647.1:78405-90663 GCA_032191745.1 Picea mariana | reverse complement strand
TGTGGATCCAGCTAAGATTCAAGTCATTCATGACTGGCCATCCCCAACCACATTAATCGAGCTTTGGAGATTCTTGGGACTTGCCAACTTCTAATGAAGGTTCGTGTTGGGATTCTCCCATATTGCATGGGCCCTCATCCAAGTAACCAAGGGCGGTGGCAAGGAAAAGTTTGCATGGGGGTAGGCACAACAACAAATATTTGATGATATGAATCATCACTTGTGCTTAGCTCCAGTACTCTCCTTACCTAATCTGCAACAACTGTTCGAGATTGAGAATGATGCCTTCGACTATACTGTAAGAAAAGTTCTCACTCAACACAGTCATCCAGTAGCATACCATAGTGAGACACTCTCAGATACTATCTGAAAATACCCCACATATCACAAAGAAATGTATTCCATTATGCAAGATTGTCATCAATGGAAACATTACATTTTGGGAAAGGAGATAATCATCCACACTGATCATAAGCCTCTGTAGTTCATACAGACACAGGGGAAGTTGCAGAATGACCACCATCAAAAGTGGTCCACATACCTACAGCAGTTCCATCTCAACATCAAGTATAAAAAAGGAACCACAAATCGTGTCGTTGACTGCTTCAGTCGCCCTCTCATTGTTTCCCTCACCACAATGCTCCATTCATGTGGGCATGAGGCATCTAAGTGGCCCCAACTTTATCAGCATGACCCTGACTTCGCCACCACCTATAATCTCTTGGGTACATGAGAAAATGTCACCGATTTTCACATCCAGGATGGACTGTTATGTTATCTAGGCCACCTTTTTGTTCCCAAAGACGAGCATGCAAAGATGATTTGGAAGGCTCACTACAGTCGGATGGCAAGAAATTTTTCCATGGATAAAACTGTGGTTGTTCTACAGAAACATTTTTATTGGCCAAAACTTTGACAAGGCGTCAACAAGTATATCATATCTTTCATTGCTTGTGTCATTACCATGCCAACCATCAAGAAGCGATTATACACCCCTCTTCTTACTCCTAAGAGGCCTTGGGAATCCATCTCGATGGATTACATGTCTGGCCTTCCATCCACCAAGCACAGTAATGATTGTGTATTTGTGGTGGTTGATCAGTTTTCAAAGATAGTCATTATCAGATATTGCAAGAAGAGCATCACAGCGGCAGATACTGCCAAGCTCTTCTTCAAAAGGGTGTGGGTCTATTTTGGGATACCACAGACCATCACCTCATATCGGGACAACAAGTTCTTCAGCACATTTTAGTCAAGTATCTGGTCACTGTTGGACACCAAGCTCACTAAATCCACTTCTTTCCACCCCCAAATCGATGGCCAGACAGAGGTCATCAATTGGATGATTGTGCATATCCTATGCATGTACAACTCTAAGCATCTGTGTACATGGGATGAGAGTCTTCCCTATGTTCATCACATATAAAACAGGGCTCTCCATAGATCCACTGAACATATTCCATTTCAGGTGGGGCTGGGATTCCAACCCTTGGGTCCCATTGATGTTGCACTACCTCTTGCAACCACACAGGAAAAATCTTCCCATTTTTAGTCTGAGGCTAAAAAATCCACCAGATTCATTGAGCGGATTCAGCACATCCGCCAATAGGTCCGTGATATTTTGGAGAAAGCCAATGCTAAGTACAAGTAGTGCCATGATCAACACTGGGTACCACACTAGTTTCAGGTGAGAGACAAGGTTTGGTTACATTTGTAGAAAGAGCGCCTTACCAGGCCCCATCGAAAATTCCTCCCACTTTGTTATGGGCCTTACGCTATCACCAAGGTTGTGGGTAGCAATGCTTTTGAGCTCAACACTCCACCCTTCCTTAGCTTGCACCTAGTGTTCAATGTGGACCTCATTCGTCCATATTTTCCACCATTATTGGACACCTCAAAGATCACAGAACAATTTTAACCAATAGAGATCAACCCTGACTGCATGGAACATGCATCCTCTGATCAGATAGTGGAAACACAGGTCAAGGGGACTCACCAGCAGAGGATCTAGCTTTATCGGGTTGTCAAGGCAGGGCAACTCCTACACTAAGGCAAGTGGCTCACTCGGGGCCAAATTCAGTAGAATTTTCCTCACCTGATGGGGGCACTCAATGCAATGGATACCATTTCTTCCTAAGGGGGGGTAGACTGATCCAGGTGGATATTGGTGTCCACCCACCTATTCCAACTCGCTCCTCTTGATAGTTTTTAGTTCAGCATGTTCTTTTGTACTTCTTTGTAATTGTGGGTTCTACACTTCCGTGGCTATCTAAATCCCTACACAGCTTCCCGCTGGAGATTGGTGGCCGCCCACCTAATCCAACTGACTTATTTTGAAAGTTTTCATGTGAGTACATCTTTTTGTACTTCCAGGGACATTTTGGGGCCCTAAACAGTGTTTTTTCGGCTTGCCATGATCAAACTGTACCCAAAGTCAAATTTTGACGGCATAATGTATATTTCTCGAAAATACCTTTCCAACGGGCTATCACGTGTGTAAAACAGAGGTCGTATGAAAAAGTTACAACCCCGGGAAGTTGAGGTACCAACTTACCCATCGGGGCCCACATAACTTTTGGTGTTTCATCTCCTAGGGTTAGGCTTTTGGATGTCTATGGTTTTGGAAGCCATTAGTAATGTTAAAAAGGCCTCTAGAGTCTCATTTTAATCATTCTACTCAAACAGATGCGCATAGAAGCCACCTCTTTTCTCAGAGATAGCTACCACCATTCGATCAAGTTGTTTAAGTTCTACAGTTTTACAGCTTTAGACTATTTTATTTATTCAATAGAAGTTATTTTTCATTGGATATATGTTAATGTTCTATGTATCTTTGTGTTATGTTACTCAATCTGTTATTCATTTCATCTCTCTCATAAATCTGGATCAGTTTGGTACCAAGGCTCAATTTGGAGTACGAGTTGGCGACTATGTGATTTCCACCATGCAAATTTGGGTTGGTTATCATGAAAGGTTGGTGATTTTGGTGAATGTTGAGGTGGCGTGAGTTGATGGAGAGTTAATGCACTCTCCATTGCTTTTCCCTCCTGAGAATACCATCTTTTACATTGTTTCTTGTTGGAAATGGTTTGTTGTTGATTAGTCGAGGGGTTTGTAGATTCAAGGGATTTGGTGGTTGGATAATGATCTTGGGTTTATCTCTTGTGGTTATTTAGCTTATTTCGACAGGTATGGACATTTTTGACTTCTCTGGCATCAATGGCTTGCTTTGTTCTGATAAATTTTAATATTGTCTCAAGTTGTTTTCATGTTGTGTATTTGTTATGAGAATGAATCTCTGTTGGACATTGATTTTAAGATGTTGTGGATGGAAAATTATTTGTATGAAGATGATACAAAATAAATAGGATTACTAGTGAGATTCTGACCTAGGTTTTGCATTTTAACTTATATAGTCAAGTTTAAAAGGAATAAGAGCTTTGAATGAGAAAAACAGTCTCATCATTGTTGTTTGCATGTTGGGTTTTATGGTTATGGCTTGTTGTTAGGCAGCTTGGGTTTCTTGTTATGATTGTGGATTTTGTTCTCAAAACAAAACCATATGGAAGTATGCAGTGCACTCCCAGACTTGTCATTTTAACGGCCTCTTTATCTTGTTTTGTAAACAATGTTGAGCATTCTTTTAAGGCTCACTGTAATATTAGTTTAGTTTGTTGTGATAATTGTTGGGGCATGCGAGTTTGTTTCGATTAATTTATCTCACATACATCATGATCTTATTGTCTCAATCCACTTGTAGATGACTATAAATGAATTCAAAACCTAGGGTTTTGACTTACACTCCTATCTCAGCCCGCTTACTTTGGAATTCAAAGATAAAAACCCTACCTTCAATCTCCACAATTCTGTAATCATCATTTTGAATTGCTTGTTGTAAGTGTTGGCTGGAAATGATAAGCATGTGTGTGAATTCAACATCATATTTTTGGCTAGTGTTTGGTTGGAAAATTGGTTTCAAGTCTCGTTTTACAAATATTTTTAAAGGGAAGACACTCTTTGATAAAACACAGTTCTGGCAGTTGGAAATATATATGGAAAACGTATATATCAACATAAAAATGGGAATAGTTCTTGTGCCATGAAATGGATTCATTATGTTATTATGGTTATACTATTTTGGAAAAACAGGGTTCAAATGGATAAAATTAAAAATTTTAAAGATGATTCTTTCTACAGGAAATTATAAAAAAAAAAAGAGTTTTCAGACTGTTTGTTGATATATTTTGTTTAGTGAATTTAACTCTCAAGAATACAAAAGACAAAAATACATAGTTTTATTTTGAGGTTTGAATTGATCATATGTATTGATGATTGATGGATAATATTTGTATGTGGAAAGAACATTGATCGTTATCACTTCCCTCCATAATTTCATTTTACGCAAATTATAAAGCTCTCATTTTTTCCCTGAATCATTCTTTTATTTCCATGTTCTGTTCCAAAATAAATATGATTTTATAGAAACCTTGCAATTTGAAAAATGAATAGTGAGAATTATTAACGAGACCTACAGTTGAGTATGAAGATGGCGTTATTATTAAAATGGATTGGTTAAGAATGGTTCTTATTTAGAACAATAATAATTTATTTCCTTTTTATAAATAACACTTTTCGTTCATTATAAATCCAAATCACATCCCATATTTCATTAAGTATCCATATTCTAGATAATGAAAGTTGTGAATTTTAATTGGCAGAATGACTATGATTATTGTATACATAGTAATGGATGAATGGCATGCATGCTTGTGTGTTAAATAATAAGATCCCATGTTTGAGTTTATCTTTAGACAAAGTTAATTGATGGTTGATTAGTCTTTCATGTTCTATATTCTGATCTAAGTTTGTTGTTAGAAAATGAGTTTCTTTCGTAGAGGAATCCATGGAAGCGGCAGGGGCAGAAATATTTTTTGGCAAAGAGGTAACAGGAGACCTAGATTCTCTATTCACTTTGATGTTGATCTTCAAGAGTTGAATCAACTATTTCAAGTTGGATTCTTTAACCTGGTTGATCAAGGAGTATTCTAGCCACATCCTATACCACAGAGGAACCTTTACCAACCTCATCAGAATATTTCATAGGTCCATGTTCCACCTCATGTCTCACTTCAACTAGAGGTCCCTATTAATGATGGTTGGAAAGATATTTTCAATCAACCTACAGTCCATCATCATGGTTGGCCTATGGTTTCATTTCCATTACCTCCTCCACCTCCACACAATCAACATTTCCATCAAATTGATCATATTACATCTCATGTTCAGTACTCAAATGAAATAAAGAGATTTAAGACAACCATCCCTGAACCTTTTTCAAGCAAAGGCAAAAAATTTCTCATTCATTCCAAATCTTCTAGTGACTTCTCCCAGTCAGTTACCTCTCATGCCCAGAAGAATAATGAATAGTCTCCATCTCTCAGTGAAGTTTAGCCTCGTGCATCCAATCAACCAAACACTGAGAAGATCAAGTTTACAAACAGAGCAGAAAAGGAAGCAAGCGGTGGGAAGAAGAAAACTGCTTCTCATAGTAAATATGGCTTTTGATTATTGCAAGACAATTTGTATGTTTTGGTTATTTTTGGGACAGCCTGATACCATTATATTCATTTTTGGACAACAGTCTTATTTATTTTTTGTATTGGCATGATACATTTATTTATTTGATATATACATGGATAATTTTGGGGAGACACAAAGGAATATTCAAGTGATTTTTTATGTGTGTATTTATGAGGTGGCATGATTTATTTTAAAAATAAATTATGGAGGGACAAGGAGGGAATCAAGCTTAACAAGATTTAAAAGATTAGGGGTCCCACCTATTAGTTATTATTTAATAAACCCTTTATTATTATTATTATTACTAATTGTCCCTAACTAATAATTAGTCTATTATGACTTAACTAATGGTAGTTTGAAACTACCACAACTTCTTTTGAGAAAGATAAAAGATGATCAAAGGAAGGGACAAAAAAAGGAGATAACAATGAAGAATTTTATGATATAAGGTATTCTCTTATTCTTGTGATATTACTTAATTTCATTCATTATGAGTTATCTTGGAGTCTTAACCCTCTTGTTGACAACAAGTTCTTATTCAAGATAGAAGGATTCAAGGATTGAGATACATATTTCAGCATCTTATTTGTGAAAGTTTGATCATATGATATTGATAGTCTGTGTATTATGATTTGTATATGAATCAGATTTCAGTACTGATAGGGAATATTTTGCAAAGTCAGACAATGATATTTTCGTGACTAAGTTGATCCATACTTCTAGTCTCAATTCTCTCTTGTTGTCAGATTTTTTATGTGTGGTGCCCATAGAAGATCCCTAAATCTAATCTCAATCCATATCCTTGCAGGGATTTGAAAAGGGGTTATGCTTATAACTTGGAATGACATTAATAAAATAAATTTGTTGATTTTGGTCTCACATGTGTATTTTCTGATACTATTTTCAAATTTGCATTTCATCTATTCCTTAATCCTAAAAACACAGTACATATACATTTTTCACTTTATTTTTTTTGCATTGTTTAATTATAAAAGACAACATTGATTCCTTGTACTTATTTCTCGAGAATCAATTGATAATTTTTTCTTAGCCTATAAACCATGGGTGATAATCCCAACTATCTTTACCCTATCCTAGTAAGATTCAAAAATGTTGGAGTGAGTTTCTTCATACCTTTTCCTCAACATGTNCCGGTTAAGTGAAGGGATTTAATGAAGGGATTAGCACATGGTTCTACCTCTAGTTCTATGAGTTACAATCATGTTAGGAAACCGATATATGTTAACATTTCCAATAGTTAAAGTGCTCGATCATAGCACCTAGACATATGGACAGATCATTGGAGCAAGCCTTGACATAGGAAACAAATTACCACAAAACAGATGCATGTATCATTAACAGTGGGAATTTGAATTGAAATTCATATTTGAGTAATCGTTGCTCGGATTACCATTCCTCTTTGGAATCGGACCAAACATGGACAAGAGACAAAGTTAAATGAACATCATGGTAGCAGGTCCTGTAAGTGGAGCGATGCTTACATTTGATACAAGACTTGTTGCTATCAATGTGAAAGACATTATTAATGATCGAGATAGTGCATTGTAAATAAAATTTATCTATTAATATTTAAAGGCCGGGGTTCAAAGTTTATGAAAGGGAATGGTGAAGTTAATTTTATTAAATAGATATTGGATCAACCGAGATCTGCACCAATTTTTTGTATCGAAGCGTGGGATCCTTTGAAAGAGAGACAATAGAAATTTTAAGTTGAGAATTTGCATGTTTGTTGCAGAGGAGTATGTATTGTTTATGGTTGCAGATTGTCCAGAAAGTTGCATATTTTTTTGTTTGCAAGTGTTGCTGAGATGATGAAGACACTGCTGAAATTGTGAGAGACAAGTGTACAAGGAAATAGAGATGTTTCATATATGTTGAAGAACGTGTGCTTTGTGTTATTTAGAAGACTAAAGGGAAATATTTGTTGGTCAAAAGAAGTTATAAAATATTGAATAGTGAAGAGTTAGGAGCATATAAATATCAGAGAGAAGGTCCAAAGTGAACAGGGGCCAGAGATACCAACAGAACAGGTTCAGAGGAAGACCTAGGTGAGGTATTTAGCAAGGCAAAAAATATGTGCTACAAAGGGAGAGACATAAAGTGAGAACAATAAATCTCAAAAGGAAAAGGACAATGAAAAGAAGGGCTTAGTGAAAGGGTATGCCACAAAAAATTGAAAGACTAATTATCTGAGAAAGAGGACAAACTGTGAAAAATATTCTTGAAAGGATGGCACATAAAATCATAGGTGTTAGAAGAGATTAGAAGAGGCAATAAAAAACAAAGGAAATGATGAAAGAGATGAGGAACATGTAATAATGTTTGCAACCCATAGAGACATATCGAAGAAGAGGAGTTGAAGCAGGGGATATGAGTGGCGAAGAAGAACTATCAGAGGATATGGAAGTAAAATAAGAACAACAAAGTGTAGAAGAGAGGATAAAGGAAATTATGAAGGTAAGTTCAAAACGCCATTTAGAAGTTCCTATGTATGAAAGAAGTATTAATGTAGAATAATTGATTGATTGGATTGCAACCATGGATAGGTATTTTGAATATGAGGATGTAGAAGATAACAAAAAGGTTAAGTTTGTTGTTACAAGATTGAAAGAAAATGCCTCATTATGGTGGGATAGTATTCAATATGATAGGAAAAAGAGAGGCAAGCAAAATATCATATCATGGGATAGAATGGTATCTAAGTTAAATTCTAAATTCATGCCAAGAGACTATTTCACAGTTATTCAAGTGACTTCGAAATTTGATACAAGAAGAACTTAATTTTACAAGTTGACTATAAGAGTAGGTCATATAGAAGAATATTTGGAAAAGGTAGCAAGGCATATACAGGGTTTAAATTTTGGCATTTGGGGTAATATTAGCTTATTATATCCCAGAACAGTGGAGGAATCCTATCAATTTTCCCTCAAGGAAGAAGAAAATATGTCCAGAAAACCAAATGAATATACAAAAGACAGAAGTAGTTATTTCAAGGCTAAGAGGCAGCATGATTATAACAATACAATCCATGTTTATGAAGGAAGAGAAGCAATTCCTCCAAGTCAAACTCAAATTTCAAGGGTAGGTCATTCATATAAAATATCACATTTAGAAGGTGAATATTTGTGGGTTAAGTGTTTTAAACATGCAGGGAAACAAATTGTAGTACCTTGTGACACATGAGATGAAGAGTCCAAGGTTGAGTAAGAATAAAAGCCTACCGAAACAATTGACAAAAAGCCAAAGAAAGGGCATAAATAAGAATATGAAGCTGAGGAAATACATGTTGAAGAGTGAAATAAAGAAGAATGAATATCTAATGTTGTTGTATATCGCCACCCGCACCACTCAGGAAATAACAGTCATCAAGGCAAGGGCATGAGCATCAACAAGCTTACTATGGATCAACGTGTAACCAGAAAGGAAACCAGTTTGGGGCCACATGAAGGACTAAAAGAAATGCATGGAGATATCAGAGTAGCACAATGAAGACATGGATCCCAAGAAGAAACCATAGTCAAGATCGAGGAAAACCTACAATTGAACCCTATTTCCACATTTCACTAAGATGGACGAATGTTTTTTCATCATACAAATTGACTACATTTCTTCGTAGGTCATATTATATGACTTCTTCCCATGTTTCGAGGATGGAACATTCCAAGGGGGATGGAATGTAATGTACCTAGGGAGGATAATATGGGATAATATGGGGTTCCTAGGGAGATACTTGAGGGGATAATGAATGTAATGTGACTATAATATTGGAAAAGACCCACTATGTAATTAAAATGAAATAATATGCCCACTATGTAATTAAAAGGAAATAATATAATAATAAGGGGTAGTCGACATAAGACCCCTAGGAATACTCATGAGAAAACATAAATACAAATGAGTATCATTGTATTGGATATGTATTGGATTGTATTTCTTGTAGAAAGCATGTCTTATGGAGTGATTCTTCCCATAAGGAGTATTTGATGATGTTACCCTACCCTAAGGGTTTTTCTCTACATTCTTATGTTGTCTATCGAGAATGTTTTGGTATCTTTCATGTTTAAGGGTTTAATTTCTTGAAGTTTTGTGGTGTATTTTCTCTTATATTTTCCAAGGTTTACTACATCATTAAAAATACCTTGTTATTAAAACTCAACCCTTTTTTATTTGTCGGGATAATGCACTCCAAATGTGCCTCTATACCTTTGCATTCGCACCATCATGAGTATATGCACTCTTCCTTACCTGATACTCTCATACGGCATATATCTCTATCATTTGGAAATATTTCTCCAAAATTAACATTGTTTGGAAAAATTCCATAGTGAACAATTGCATGGTTCACGAGTCCAATTGTCTTCTTTCTTACAACGTTATGAAACAATTAAATGCTTCCTTGGAAAATCTTCCTTCATGTTGTCCTTTGGATTACCTTTCCAATGGTTGTACTCATGCCTAGTTTTGATTTCCGATCTAAAAGTTATGGCTCTCTGAAATCAACAGCTTTTCCCTTTTTGCACTTGTTTCACTAATACAAATAATCTCAAAGGATAACTTCTTCCACTTGTAAAAATAAATCTAGAGAGAACCAAGAAAACTTTTATATTGAACATTGATATTATTCCTAATTATGAATACACAAAAACTCTCAGATTTAGGATCTAATGCTCCATCCAACTTCTGCATCAATCTGAATTTTCCAACTTTGTCATTTTTGCATTTCCTCCGGACTTTGAATTTTTAGCAGAAATTGGCTAGAAATTAGCTATCTCCTAAATGGAGCAAAATTGAAAAAAACAATCCTGAAGAAAAATTTGTCAGGACTGATGAGTAATTAAAATTTTAAGTAAATAAAATTTATATATTGGTGATCTAGGGTCTTTTTTCCTCCTTTGAAGATTTCAAAAATTCCCCAAAAGTGGTCCAAAATAGTGGATTTTTCCCTGTTTTGGGATCTCCACTCTAAACTATTTTTAATTTTTACAGAAACCAAATTGATTATTTTCATGCCTTGCTTTTTGACTCTCTATAAAAATTTCACCTTAATTTGGGTCTTGGTCACTAAGCATCACCCAAATCTTTAAAAACCATTATTTTAGATTTTCTGGAAAATTTAAGCAAGATTGGCCAGAGACACTCATTGACACTTTGGTATGTTTCATTATTGCAGATATATACTTCAAATTTCATCTAATTATGAGTTTAATTGCTCCTATTATGGCCAAAACAAGACTTTGGCTCCAGACTTTCTTTCCTCATCCATATTTCTCCTTTCCTTTCCTTCTCCTTTCTTCTCTTCTCTCTCTTTTCTTTTCTTTTCTTCTTTCACTTATTTTTTCCTCTCATTCCTTGTTTCTCGTATCCTTTATCATTCCCCAAAATTAATTTTCATGCAACATATCACTCCCACAATTTATCTTTGCAGCGATGTATCGACCCTCCTGAAAAATATTATCACTCCCCAAAAAATTTCCTCAACGATGTATCGTTGTGAGTTTTCTTTAGCAGTGACATATCAGGCCAAATTTTCTTATTTTGGAAATGTATTGCACCAAAATATTATATTTTCCATTGATTTTTCTCCCCGAAATTTTTTCTTCTCCCCAATGTTTTGCTTCTTTTTATCTTCTTTTCTTCGTGAAAAAAAAAGTATTTTTCCCAAAAAAATTTGAAGTTTTTTCCTCTCTCGATGATGACACTTTATCGCTCAAATATTGTATCGCCCACTAATTTTTTTTTTCAGTGCTACACTCTTTATCACCGATAAAAAATATCTTTTGTGACTTTCCCTTTATCTCCCACAATTTTTATCTTGGGAAATACACTCTTTATCATCAATAAAAATTATCTTCAGCGACATTCCCTTTATCACCCACAATTTTTTTATCCTGGGTGATACACTCTTTATTGCTGACAAAAAAGAAAAATTTCTTCCGTCATTTTGATCAAAAATATATTTTTCTTGCATGATATTTCACCTAGAAAAATTATCTTTTCTCAGTGATGTATCACGTTGAGAATTTATTTTCTCTAAAATAATCACCCTAAAAAATATTTTTCTCTAGCAATACACATTGTATCGCTAAATATTTTTTATCTTCGACGATGTATATTGTATCGCTAAATATTTTTATCTTCAGTGATATGAGTTGTATCGAGGATGAAAAAATTATTTTAGCAATACACGTTGTATCGACCATGAAAAACATTGTGTCGCGACAATTTCGCGACATTTTTCCCTTAGCCATTTTCTACATTATTGGGCTCACAACTGTCACAAAACCTTTGAAATCTCCCCTTTGAGTTGCATTTGGCCACTTAATTGATCAAATTGACCTTTGCAAGAAGAAACCCCAATAATCCAAATACCAAAAACAATGAAGAAAATATGGGATTTTAACCCCACATCTTATGTTGGGAGAATTTGATTTCCACCCAATACCACACAAGTAACAACTTGTTTCTCTGTATAAGACCCTTGAAGGCATGGTGTTGCAACCCAAGCTCTGATACCATTTTCAAAATAAACATCTTAATAAAAACATATCAATATGTCCTAATATAAATAAAACTAACACATGTAGCTAACAACAATAAAATTCATGAATACAATTAATCAGGAAAACACAACATCCAAATAAAACATTACATAGTGGA